>PVJL010000841.1:0-87792 GCA_004026885.1 Lyroderma lyra
CACGCTCAGCGTGGCTTACGTCAGAGGGGCGGGGCCACGCACGCCGGGGCTGAGCTCCGGGTTCCAGGAGCCACGCTCAGCGTGGCTTACGTCAGAGGGGCGGGGCCACGCACGCCGGGGCTGAGCTCCGGGTTCCAGGAGCCACGCTCAGCGTGGCTTACGTCAGAGGGGCGGGGCCACGCACGCCGGGGCTGAGCTCTGGGTTCCAGGAGCCCCACTCAGCGTGGCTTACGTCAGAGCGGAGGCTGCAAAGGAGAAGTAGCTCCTGGCACCGGAGCCCGGGGCACACCTTGGCCGTGAGGGATGGCAGGACTGTCCAAGACGACGGCCCCCAGCTACATTTGAATTAAAATCAATTAAATACATCGGAGTCAAATGTAAGTGTATTTCAATGAACTACAGTTTGGTATCCAGCTGCTCAGTTGCACGTGAGAAACGAAGGCTGAACCTGAGCGAGCTGCCACCGCCCCGGCTATCCGGTGCAGAGGTGGGACAGCAGAAGGGTCTGTGGGACAGCCTGCCACCCAGAGACATGGGTGTCCCCCGCTGTGGGTCTACTTCCCTTTTCTCTGTTGGCTGGATCCCCTGTTTGCTCTTCTGGAACGTGGCGGAACATGGCCCAACATGGCCAGGAGCAGTGTTTCACCTGCCCTCTCAGCTAGCCCACCGCCCAATTCCTCCTAGGTCCGAAGCCCAGGAGAGAAGCCACAGCTGGCTCAGCCCCGGTGGTAGGGCTGTGCCTGGGAGCCCTGAGCAGGTGGTGTCCTGAGAAAGGCCAGGGCACTGAGAACAGGAGAAAGAGAGAGAAGTAACCCAGTGAACATAAATGCCACCCCCCCGCCGGTGCACTTCTTTGGTATGGACCCTGCATCACCTGCAGTGCTGGGACACGGTGCTCTCGTTCTCACTTCACAGATAAGGAATCTGAAGCTGGGGAGGGAGAGTTAAGTAATCTGTCTAGGATTGCACAGCCAGTAATTGACAAACTCTCAAGGTCAAAGTTCCTAAGCTGACTGTCCTGAGAGCAAGGCTGCCTCCCCAAGACCGGCAGGCTGGCACCAGTGCGGGCTGCCCTCTCCCCACTCTCACTATTCCTCCTACCAGGAAAGAAGGGCTCCCACCACTCTGTAAAAGGAGCCTCACCCAGATCACAGTTCAAGGTCACCAGAGCTGAGTGACTGTGGTCCTGCATGAGCTCTGGCCGGGTGTGCGGGCACCAAGTGGGAACACAGACCCGCAGCCATGTTCCTGTAGAACTGTAGCTTGTTGAGACCCAGGACACACTGACTCCTATAGCAGACAGACCCCCAACTCTCAGGGACTCAACGTCATGAAGGCTTCTTTCTATCTCATGTCACAGTCCAGTAGAGAGTATTGGGAAAGGGGAGCCGTGCTCCATGCAGTCATCCAGGGACCCAGGCTTTCGGTTGCTGGTTCAGTGGCTTCCACTTCTCCCTGCTGCCGGAGCGTCAGCACCTCCCATGCTGCCCGAGAGCAAGGAGGGTCTCTTGGGATCTTCCACTCACTCAACAAACACGGGCACCTACTATGTGCTGAAATCAAGGCCGACGTGAAGGACACAAAGTGCACATGATCATGCACTTTGCTCTCTGTCAGACCCAAGGGAACCAGGGGTACAATAGAAGGATGAGGAGAGGAACGTTCTTTAGAAAGCCCTGTGCTTTTGATATGATGATGGCCCCTTTGGGGAACATGTAGGGAAGAGGGTGTGGGGTACAGTGCAGGGGGCAGAGGAAGGCTCAGAGCAAGGAGGCTGCTTTGTGGTACAAGCAAAGATGAGACCAGCTGAGGCCAAGGAACTGCCCAGAGGGACATCTTGGGGGTTGGTGGAGGGAGAGAAGCTTGACCAGGTCCCTTCACAAGCATCACTGCACCCATTTCACCCCAACCTTGAAACTGTGGGAGCTCCCCAGAGAACCCATCATCCCCTAGAGCAGAGGAACCAGTGTTTTCTCACTGGCTAGACTTTTACACACACACACACACACACACACACACAGGACAATTGATTTTCACTTACCTTATTTTCCCCATTGTGCACCCATGCTCTAATAACTATGATTTCATCATGTTCCTGCTCCTTGTCGGCACAGATGTGTCTCTAACTGAAAGGAAATGCAGACATGCATGGCATGCATGTTCCCATCACCAAACACACACAGGCACACACAGAAACCCATCCTGATGTGCTGGCTGAGCTCCCCGATACTATCCGGCAGCCTAACAAAGCAAAGTAGTCACCAGATAAAGGGTGTCTATGGTGCACTGTCCCTGAAAACTCCAGAGACCCAGCCCCAAATGTCCCTCTGGTCTCTCCAGGAGTCCATGCAGTTTCCAGAATGCTCCAGAGTCTTAATGAAAGCAGAGAAGCCAGTGCCACCTATTGTCTGGACCGCCAGAAGAGAGATAGGGCTAGACCACCAAGTCCCTTTCTAATTCTTCGTAGAAGATTCTATTACAGGCCGACAGTGTCAGCATGCATTGTATTTATGACTGTCTAACCCAGCAGTCATCATAATGCATAATGCATGGCTTGTAGTGGGTCCTCAATAAGTGTTTGTAGAAATTAATGTAATTCCTAAGGGACAAGAATGTTCTTAGAGGTGAAGGAAGATTGCAGTGCCCTCTGCTCCATCCTGGAGAAAAAAGAAAAACCTTGCTGCCTCTGGTTCTTCGAGCATCGATTCTTTGGGGAGCATAGTTACACCAGAAGTAAGCAGCAGAACTGGGCTGGTCTCTGCGTGCTTTTAGTTATGGGTCATTTCTATGAGTCAGATGGACTGGCAATTAGAGCTGGACTCTGAGGTTAGATAGACCTTTGTTTGAACCCGGGCTCTGGTGTATGTATGGCTTTAGGCAAGTTACTCGATTCCTGTGTGCCACCCATTATCACGGTGATGATAATTGGACCTGCTTCAAAGAGACACTGTGAGATAAAGCACGGAAGGTGCCAGCCAGCCCAACATTAGCACTCATTCCTGGTGGTCGATGATGAGGCCAGTGCTGTTGATGTCCACTTACAGTCCCGGGGTCAGTTCTTCCAGACAGAGGCGAAAGGACGCAGGAATCAGGCCCTCTGAGATCCTGCAGCTGGGTGGGGAGGAAGACAAAGATCGTGGAGAACAGCTCGAGGAGCACTGCTTGCTGAGCTTGGCTCTCAGTTTGGTACAAGGTCAGAGGAATGAGAGGGCACGTGGATAACATGGTCAAGAGAGGCTTCCTGGAGGAGGAGACGCTGAAGATGGGCCTTGAAGGATACGAGGGGTGGGTAGTTGATGAGGGGGTAAAGGCCTGGGGCAGAAAGGAGCAGAGTGTGGGCAAAGAGCTGCCAGACAAGAGGGAGGCGTGTGAGCACAGAGCTCAGGTCTGGAGACACGGAAAGGGTTTGGATTTTGCCATAAAGATGGCATTGTATGCCCCAGGGGTAGAGAAGAGGTGCCCCGATTTCCCGCAGGAGCGAGTTGTTGCTTGGTGACTGCAATAATGTGAAAACGGAAGTACCCTCTCCAGTAGTCCGGCAGTGCTTGTGTCTGACCAGCGGCCTTTGCCTGGTGTCACTTCTCATTCTCTGTCCCTCCCACCCCACCCACCATTTCTTTTGTCCCCAGGCCCAGAATTCCTGAAAGAAGGCTTTCACTGAGCCCAGGCGTCGGTGAGACCACGGGGCTGCCAAGCGTGGCGTTGGTTCAGCACCATGGAGAGCACTGGGGGGGGCAGCTCTCCTACAACTTTGGGTTCAAAACGCCAGTGATTGCATGTCCCCATGTCCCCATAAAAGTCCCCTTCTCCTCTGGGAGCTGGTTGTGGCCTTCCTGCTGTGCCCACTCCTCCACTCCTGGCTTTTTCTTTTATTTTTATAGCTCATACTACAAAAGCCTAGTTCTCCGTCTCCCAAGCCGTCACCTGATACCCCTGCCTCATTCATTCCACGAAGGTTTCCCGAGTGTCCTGTCGGTACCAGGCAAGGTACCGACGTGAGACCCAGGCTTGCCCTCCGATGGGCATGGGCCATGGAGGACCTCTCTGGTGTCAGCTAATGTGCATGTTCCCCAAGGCCTCTGGATCCACCTGGGTGCCTTCCCAAGTGAGAGGCACCTGCCGGGAAGTGAATGCTGGGAAAGCCCGGCGGGGGCAGTTGCCTCCTCCCAGTGCCCCACGCGTTAGGAGCAATGCTAAAGCATCCACGCCATGAGTTGTTGCTGCTGTGGAGTGGCACGGTTCTGCGGCCTGGGGTCAGGCGTGGAGGCATGCGGTGGCACGGCAGCTGCTTGCCCACCCTGGGAGGCGGTGTGTGACACCCTCACTCGACAAGCAGGCCCAGAGAGACGAGGCCGTGCCCCCATGGCACACAGCTGACAAGCGGCAGAGCAGACGGGACCCAGGTTTCTGACTCCCTGGCCCCCTCCCTCCCCTCCCTCTCCGTAGCATAAACCTCAGATCGTTCTGTTAGCTTGAATTGTCATTTCCGTGGGTCAACAAATGGTTGAATTTCAGAAACCGCATATGGTTCATCTTAGTATTTTTTTCCTTTGAGAGCATCCCTTCCCCTGCCAGGTCCCTGCTGTCCCCCACAGATCCCAGGCCACTGGGTCTGGCTAGTGGTGACCTTCCCCACCCTGGGCAGGCTGGGGAGAGCTTCCTCTCTGGGGGAACTGTCTGCTCAGAAGTGGCCCCACTACATCAGCCGGACCGTGTGACCCTGGCTGCAGCTAATGAACGCGGGTCACAGAGACAGAAACCGCTCTGGGGAGGAAGCCTTGATCTGGGCGGCTGCCTGGCGTGGCGTGCCGCCTCACCGGAATGTTCCGGCGGGGGAGGGAATTCTTCATGAAGCTTGGCAGAGTTGCCGGTGGTGGGGAGGGGTGAAGCAGGTGGTGAGGTTTGGGGGGATTCCATCTCAGCAGGCTGTGGTTTGAATTGGGCCCCACAAAATTCATGTCCCCCTGGAACCTCGGAGTGTGACCTTATTCGGAATAAGGGTCTTCACAGGTGTAATTAGGGTCAAACACCTTGAGATGAGACCATGCTGGATTAGGGAAGACCCTAAACCCAATGACGGTGACCTTCTAAGACACTGGGAAGGAGAAGACAGATGCTCAAAGGCAAAGGTGGTATGGAGATGGAGGCAGAGGCTGGAGTTACACAGCCAAGGTCAAAGCCAAGGACGTCCAGAAGCGACCAGAAACCAGGGGAGAGGCACAGGACAAGTGAGCTCTCAGTGTCTCCAGAGGGAACCAACTCTGCCCACATCCTGATGTTGGACTTCCAGCTCCAGAACTGGAGAGAACCAATCCCTGGTCTTCTACGCCACCAGGGCATTGTCGTTTGTTACAGCATCCCGAGGAAACCAAGTCAAGCTTCAAGGCCCCGTCCCGGTCCCGGAAGTCAGAGACGGCCCCTTGAGGAAGGGACATGTGACCAGAGACCTGAAGGATGTGTAGGAGTTGGCAGCCGAGAGCATTCCAGGCAGAGGGGTAGCAGGTGCAGGGGCCCCGAGCCAGAAGGCGCCGGAAGGAGGGACGGAAGGGGGGACCCGCAGAGCTGGTGCGCTGGGGGCAGCGCAGAGGCGCACGGAGGTGACCGGAGGAGCATGGCTTCCTTCCGAGAGGGGCGGGACGTCCGTCGGGCTGAAGCCGGGCAGATCTCGGCCCCGTGGGATCGAGCCTTGCTGGTCCCTGCCCTTTGCGCACACGAGATGCTGGATAAATGTTAGATGATGGGTTTGGGGGGTGTCTGCGGGGTGCAGTGGGCGGCGAGTGGGCCTGGGGTGGGCATGTCGTCTCCCAGGGCAGCATGTGGCACCTGCCCCCAAACCCCTGCCCCTCCCCGCGGCTACAGCTCCCTGGAGGTCTTTCACACAGCTGCCTGGAAGCCCCTCCGCATCCCGCATCCCTGCATCGGTCCTGGGTCCTTTGTCCGTGATGGACGACCCCTCCCCTGAGTTCCTGCCACCCCCTCCACATTCCTGTCCCCCAAGCTCGTCAAGTTGACAGGGGACTTTCTCTCCTTTGGTCATCCTCAGACGGAGTTAAAATAGCACTGCCACGGAGCGGTGTCAGATGTGCCCAAGGAATTCCGAGTCTCTGGTGACTTCATTAGCCCCAGCGCCTGGAGTCGTGGCAGCCTGGCGCTTTCTTGTCCCAGCCCCGCCCTCCCGCAGAGGGGGCCTCATTAGCTGGGAAATGTGAACCACTTAGTCGTTCCATTAACTCGGCGCTTCCAGCACTTTCATCTCGGCCTTTCTCAGGGCTCTGCCCTTTCACCTGATTCTCCCCGCTCCACTCATTAACCAGGGGGCCCAGCGGCTCCCCGCCCCCAAAGGCAACTCCCCCACCTCTCGGCGGCTCTCCCCGCCTCCCCGGCCTGACTCCCCCAGCCAGAGGACTTGGACACGATGAACCAGGACGTCTTCTGTGTGAACCCAGGATGCCCACGGGCTCGAGAGCCTCCCCAGCACAGTGTGGGGACCCCAGCCCCACCCCCTCCCGGCCCCCAGGCGTCCCCCCGGCCCCTCTGCTGTCCCAGGCCCTGACCGGCTCCTTGCCCGCCCACACGCCGGCCTGGAGAGGCCTCAGCCTTGCGCCGGCCCTGGGACAGCAGTGTTCCGCCCGGGCCGCTGCGGATCGGTTAGCAGCTAGTGTACAGCGCGGCGATGATCGTGAATAACACCCCGTTACAGACTGGGAAGTTGTAAATCTTAAATGTTCTCACCACCAAAAAGAAATGGTAATTATGTCAGCTGAGCGATGGCGGGAAGCGCTTTGTGATTTGTCCGTTCCCGGAGAGGGAGAACCCGCGCAGAATGTGGCACAGCCCCTCTCTCTTTCCCAGTGGGGACAACAGCCCGAAGGCCATCGTCACTTCACCAGACCCCTTGGCCCCGGGCCAGGCCCCAGGCACACCTTGCTCTGAGGAAGGACAGCGAGGCAGGACGGGCAGTCAGCCCGCCTGGGACCTGGCTTGCTGGCCAGGCTCTGCCCCCGGCTTTCGCGAAAGCTGTGTGACTTCCCGTAAGTCACTACACATCTCTGAAACACTTGCCTGTTTTGCTCCCAAGTCCCCACCCACCCCACCACCAAGCGGGGTGCTTGATACAAACTTGGTCTGGAATGAAGGACAGTCCCAACTGGACTGCGTTCTGTGTTGACAGGGAGAGTGGAGAAACTGAGGCACAGAGATGCAGCACCAGATGCTCAAGGCTGAGTCCCTGTGGGCATGTGTCTTCTGTCCTGGGTACACTTCAAAGCCCTCTCTCCATCACATCTAATAATCGCACAAGAAATCGGTGTTCAGGAGAAATTAGGAAATAGAGGAAAACACAAAGAGAGAAGCAGCACCCACGGTCCCACCCCCCGAAACCAACCTGGGGTGGGGCTGCAGCTGCTTGGCGCCCTTCTGTGCCCGGCCGTGCTCCTGTACAGCCTGTGGGCACGAGTGACACGAACACGGTGGCTCTGCACCCTGGCCGCAGGCCCAGCAGTAATGTCCGCGCAACAATAATTGCGCATCTTTTTACATCCATCAAAATGCACCTCGGACGTCGCTTGTGTTGGCTGTGTAATATTCCATTGTGTGGACAGATCCTACTTTAGTCCGCAAGTCCCCCGTTGGGGTACAGATTGTTCAGTTGCTGGTTTTGTTTTTGTTTTTTCAGATATGAACACTGGCAGGCAGGTGCCCTTCTCTGAAACACCCAGGTGACAGGTGCTTCTACGCCCGAGGCAGCCTCATTCCACTGTCAGGTGACTCCAGGGTTGGGGAATCCTGCTCGAGGTGGAGCCCAAGTCTCTCTGCCCAGAACTTGCCCCTGTTGGTGTCAGTTCTGCACTTGGGGTGACACAGGTTGTGCACCCCTCGCCCTCAGCTTGCTCGTCCCCGCCCCCAAGCCAGCTGGCGTTTCCCAGCGCCCTGCACGCCTGCCCTTTGTACTCACTCGGGGTGCCTTAGGAAGCCCCCCGGGTGGGCGTGAGGTTTGCGGGTTTAGAGGTCAAGGGTCCTGGCTTTAGAGCCAGGCAGACCTGGGTTCAAATCCCAGTGCCACCACTTCCTGGCTGTGTGACCCGAGCCTCACTTTGCTCATCTGTGAAGTGGGCTTGGTAGCAGAGCCAACCTCATAAGGCTGTCACAAGGATCTCACCCTGATGTCCTTGTGAACCCCATTTAGCTCAGGGCCAGCCCCTAGTAAGGACTTAATACATGTACGATGATGACATTCTAGATGGCAGGGGGTCTCGTCTGGGAGGACCCCTGGGGCGGGCTCAGTGGGCTGTGGGGGCCTCATGCAGACGTCCCAGCCCTGCCGCCACCCTGGCTGTCAGAGGCCTGTGACAAGCTCATCGCTCACGGAGGGGAGGGCCCCAGTGCAGCTGAGGGAGGAGGGAGGGCTCCAGACGTGGAGAGCGATCAATACATTATTTAACAGCGAGAATGCAAATGAGGACAAATGAGTGGCGGCCCTCCCTCCGCCCCCCAGCCCCGCCCCCAGCCCCCACTGCTCCCTGACTACACGGTTGCTAACAAATTCTCTGGGAAATATCAAAACAGCCTCCGGCTGGGACCTGCTACAGCGACGCGCCATTATTTATTATTGATGCGAACCCCGACAAGCTCTCTTTTTAAGGAAGGCGGGCAGGGGGGAGGGCTGCTAATCTGTGTTTAAAGGAACAGACCCCCATTCCCCCTCCCCAGGGCTGGAGGCCGTGGGGGAACCTGCACACTGCAGCCCCCTCCAACCACCCCCAAATCCTAGCAGGGCAGGGAGGAGAAAAAGGACGGAGACCTGGAAAAAGCAACAGGTGTGGAGGGGGCGTGCCTCAGTTTCCTTTTGTGTGCACTTTCCACAGCCAACAATCGATGGCCTGGTCTGTGGATGGAGGGCTGGGGGGTGTCATGATATGAGGCCAGGGGGCTGTCTGCAGCGACCCAGCCTCTCACCACAATGGGACCCTAAGATCCATTCTGCAACATGGAGTCAAGTTCAAAGCTGGTGATGTAAACATTTTTAATATTAGAAATACCTCCATCACCCAGAAATCACTTGAATTATGTAGACTATTGAGAAGAGTAAAAAAAAAAAAAAAGGAAGCCAAAAAAAAATAATAATACAATCCTGTGAAGGAGCCATTTCAAGGTTGTAAAACCCAAGCTTTCAAGTTCATGCACTTGACCCACAGGGGTTCCTCAGGCCCCACCCCTCGTAGTTCAGACGTCCTTCTGATAAGCTTGGCTTCTGTCTTCTTGTCTTTTCTCTTGGCAGGTTTGAAATGGAGGTGCTCGGAGAGGGGGAAGGGGGACACCGTGGGGATGAGACTTGTAAACAGCGCGGCCAGACGGGGAGCGGGGTGGTGCGAAGTACGCACAGGCAGAACCGGACAAGGCCGAGCCAGCGGGGGCCGTTGGGGGTGGGGACGAGTGCCCTCACGGGACCCCTGGTTTGGCAAAGGAGTCAGAGGGCTTGTCACCTGGGCGGGGCACAGGCTGGAATGCTGTTATGAAAGCGGCCAGGCCAGAGGAACCAAAGAAGCAGGTGGGGTGTGGCAGGAGGGGGTGGTGGCGACTGGCAAAGTGGGGACCGCGGCCCTGGTCTGAAAAGGCAGCCGCCCCTGAGCTCTGGTCACCTTCGATGGGGACATCGGGGCTCAGAGGAGTCAGGCGGTTCCTGGGGTCACACGGCTACGCACGCGGCGGAGCCGGCCTGGGGCCCTGACGTGGAGGCGGGGGGATCCCCTCCTAGGGGCCTGTGATGGATCGCGTCACGCGTCACGCATCACCGTACCATGGCAGTACGGGGTTGGAGGAGGGGCAGGTACGAAGCGCAGCAGCTGTTCTGGCAGCTTCCTGTTGCTGCTCTCACAACCACAAACTTGGTGGCTCGTCTTACAGCTCCGGAGGTCGGAAGTCCCAACATCAAGGTGTCAGCAGGGCTGTGCTCCTTCTGGAGGCTCCGGCAGAGTCTGTTCTGCGCCGTTTTTAGCTGCCAGAGGCCATCTGCACCCCTTGGCTCCTGGCCCCCGGTTCCTCCCACAGAGCCAGTTTCTGTCCCTGCCCTTCGCTTCTGTCGTCACGTTTCCCTCTGCCTCCCTCTCACAAGGACTTCGCTGGTGACCTTGGGCCCGCCCGGTAACTCGGGATGCTCCCCGACTTCAAGTAACACACTCGTGGGTGCCGGGGAGTAGGCCCCAGACGTCTTTGGGGGAGCATTTTCTACGCCCCACGACTGTCTTCCCTGCAAAGGCCACATCGGTCACCACGGGGGAGACCAACGGCAGAGGCCTCGGGAAACACTGGGGCCGAGGGGCTGGCCCCCACCCAGTGTCAGGGTGAGCTCTCTGTGGCCTTTTAGCCCCTGCCAGGCCTGACGGGGTCACTCCCTGGGCAGGGGGGCTGGGACCCAGAACCCACATTCCTTGCTCCAGTTCCCGTCCTGGGCTGGAGGCCTCGTGCCACTCTGGCTTCCTGGTCCAGACAGCTCCGAGAACTCCAGGGGTGGGCGGGGGCACCCTGCTGCCCCTCCGCCGGGGAGCCGATCGCTGGGGTCCCATTCATCCACCCACGCATCGCTGAAGCCCCCTGTGGCCGGGCCCCGTGCCAGGCACTGGGACACGGTGTGAGAGAGGCAGGCGGGCCCCGGGCCCCTGAGGACACGGTGTGGCCGGCGTTAAGCTCGTGGCCCTGTAATTGTGGGTGGGACAAAGGGCTTTGGGGACATGGCCTTCCTGAGAAACGAGGGGCCCCATATGGTGTGTGTTCTGGAGCTGGGGGCCCTCCATGAGGGGGTGGCATGAGGAGCTGGCGGAGGACAGTTGGGCTCCCTGAAACGCACCGCTGGCTTGGCCGGTGCAGTGGGCGGCGAGGTCCCACCTCGGACCTGATCACTCGGGCTTGGGCCTCACTGCTGTCCCCCGTCCGTCCGGGGCTCGCCCCAGGTTTTTGGTTCATCTCTTTCCTCTCAGTCTGACCCTCGGTACCACTTCTCCCAGGGGAAGGCGCCCAGCTCTCGGAGCGTCACCTCCGCTGGCCCGCTGCTGCGGCGGGGACCCAGAAAGGGGTGCCCAAGTCCCTCCGGACGGCGCAGAGCCAAGGTGCTGGGAACTCTCAGGGCCCCTACCACTCACTGTCCAAGACCCATGTCCCTTGCCTGATGGTGGACAATGGTCCTGGGTAGGTCCCACCCCATCCCTGAGCCCCAGGCTGCCCATCTGAAAATGGGCAGAGTGGCTCAGTCGGTGTCCAGGCCCGCTCATGTTCTAGAAGGGTCTCTTCCGGGATTGGGGAGCAGGCCCCTGGGCACAGCGTGGATAGCCCACGAGCAGCTGCCGGGAACGGGCCCCACCGGAGTCTCAGATGACGCCCGCGGCAGGGCTGGCACCGACCCGTGGCTGCGGCCCAAGGCTGCAGGCGCCCCACCGCCAAGTGCCATCCTGCCACTCCATGGGGAACTGCGGACACTCTGCCCTTGTTCAGAGCAGCACGGAGCTGGGGCCGGCTTGGGACGCCCAGGGCCGGGGCCTCCACTGACTTCCCGAGGGCTCCCGACCTGGCTGGGCACTCCCCCCACCCCACTTCTCGCTAACCAGTGACCTTGAGCAACAGCATAAACCTCCTGTCGCTTCCATTCCCTCATCTGCAAAGGGGGCGCCTACCTCGCAGCGTCGTTGGGGGCCTGAACGATGCCATAGCACAGCGAGTGTTAAACCTGTAGTAAGTGCTCCCCGAGAATGAACGGTGCCTGCTGAAACCACTGCCGACTCCCACGGTGGCCTTGGGGAGCGCTGGGGAGGGGTCCCTTTCAAGCTCACATTCCGTGACCCGGACCGGCTGTTACTCTCCTGTCACTTCTCTGACTAGCACTAGACTGTCCCCTTCGGAGGAGGAGGGCAGGCTCACCCTGCCCCGGGGCTGTCCGTCACACAGCAGCCCCCTGCCCGGAGGGGCAGGTGAGGCTGGCAGAGCTGTGCCATGGCAGAGGCAGGCGGCGCCACCCTGTGAAGGGCAGGGGTGGCAGGGAGGCAGCCCCGGGGCCCCCCAGGGAAGGTCATCCCTTCCCCCAAGTCGCGGGCCATTCCTCTCTGTGGCAGGGCCCAGCATTTAGATGAGGCAGAGAAGCTCGCGGGTTTAAGAGCTTATGGAGACTTTAATTCAATGCATTGCTCCTTCGGAAAAAATCCCTCTGCCCGCCCTGATCCTCCTGGGGGGCTTTGGGGGCGCCGGCGGGGAGGGACGAGAGAGGAGGAGGACTCGGCTGACCCGTTTCACACGGGCGTCTGGGCAGCCTGCTGAGGCCTTGACCTTGGCCCAGTGAGGCCAGGCAGGCTGCGGAGCTGGGCAGGCGCCTGGGAGCCCCGAGGCCCGGGGAGCCCTGGGGAGCCCCGCCTGCCGAGTCGGCTCGGAGCCCGGCCTCGCGGGGGCCACCGTGAGGTCTCAGGAGGCTCCCGAGGGAGCGAGGTGCTGGTCGCTGGTCGGCACTACTTTCCTGCGGCTGCTGTGACAAGCCACTCCTAGTGGGGCGGCGCCCCCTTCTCCGCTGGCCCCAAGAGCACTCACGGGTGGTGCTGGCGGCTGCATTTACCCCGAGATAACTCGGGGTTCCAGTCCTCACCCCCAAACTCGGCCCGAACATCTCACTTACAGCGATAGTCTTTGGCACCCCTATCTCGGGCACCCTGGTTTGCGCCGTGGCCGACCCATCTAACCGGGACAGTCCCTCCCGGCCGCCGAAAACGTCAAATCCTGGAAAACGGGGCATCCCTGCGGGTCATCGTCATGCTCCTTTCTGGTTCACTAAGGTGAGTGACAAGTTTGGCTTAGAAGTCACCAAGAACAGTTTCTACATTTTATTTTCACCTTGAAAACCAGTCAGAGTTGCGTCAGCCTCCACGAGCGCGTTTGTGTAGAATTGAACGGCCGCGGCCGCCAGCCCCAGTCTGTCTTCCTAATCGGGAAATGGGCTAAAAGAACCGAAAATGCAGCCGCTCCCCGTTCTGCAGACCGGGCTCCTGGGGACAATCCGCCCCCTCCGGTGACGGTCACCTCGTCTTCACGTCTCCTCCGTGCGTGCCTCGTCTCCCGCTGCCTGTCTCTCACGAGGACACTGGGGTGACACTTCACACCCACCCGGTAACCCAGGACGAGCTCCTCATCGCATCCTCCTCAGCTTAACGGCACCTACCGTGACCCTGTGCCGAATTACATGCGCTCTTTTGCCCCAAAAGGTCATATTCGCAGGTCCGGGGGGTTGGGGTGTGAAGCTGTCTCTGGCGGGGGGCGGGGGGCCGTGTCTTGGTCACAGCCCGACTGCCGGTGCCCGGCGCATAGCTGGCGCTCAGCAAACACACGTTGCCGAAATGAGCCGAGTCGGTGGTAGGCAGGGTGGCCTACCCCTCGGCCAGGCTGGACGGGGCGGGAACCACAGCCCCCCAGGCTGGAAGGACCGACTCGGCCGCTTCCCTCCTCTCCTCTTTGGAAGCCCAGACACACACGGACGGGCCCGGGAGGCAGGTCTCATTGGTTCCTGGTGTTGGGCTCCGTGTCGGCTGCACTGGCCTCACAGTGTTGCCAGCCAGAGGCGACATGGCCTTGTCCCCACGGGCCTGGTGGCGGAGAAGGAGTCAGCAGAGCCTTCCACGGCCACCCACGCTGGCCCCCGGCCCTCCGCCGGCTTCTGACCCGCCTTCCTGTGACCTGACCTTGACTGCTGACTGTTTCCCCGCCGATGTGTATATTCTCCGTCAGGCTCTTATCCGGATAGTACTCCCGGGGCCAGCAGCCTGGATTCACCTTCACATCCCGCCAGCCCCTCCCGAGGGGCCCCTGGCCACGGAGAAAGGCCGGACCCGGGGGAGACCCCGCCCGACCGGGGACTTCCTGCTGGCGCCGCGGCAGCCAGGCTGCTCCGGGCAGAGGCAGGAAGGGGCTCCCTCACCTCCATGCAGCGGTGGCTCTGCAGGCCGGAAAGGGAGAGCTGGGCCCTGCAGAGGGACAGAGCTCACGGATGCCACAGAAGCTTCGGCACAGGCAGGGCTGCGCGGGCGGGACAGGCATGGGCCCGGGGCACAAAGGCTGGCCATGCTGGCCTCACGGGGCTCCACTCTCGCTGACCAGTGCCCTCAGGAGAGAGCCAGGCCCCTGCGACACCAGGGCTCCAAGCTCTGGAGTCAGGGAGGCCCGGGTTAAATCCTCGGGTGAGCTGCCCCGCCCCCGGTCTCAGTTACCACATCTGCAGACCACAGTACGTCCCCCAAGGCTGCAGGAGGAAGGAGTGAGAGGATGCAAGTGCCTGTCTCATCATGAGGGCCCCGGGGTCCGTCATTACGGTCACAATCACGTCTCCAGTTCTGCTTCCTGTTACTCTCCCACTCGCCCTCCCCACTCTACCCATACTGAACTTCCCTCTGCTTCTGGAAGCTTCCATGCTTCTCACCCCTCCAGGGTCGTGCACGTGCTGTGGAATACTTTGCCGGCTCATCTGACCCAGCTTCCAGGTCTCAACCCCAATGCCACCTCCTCCAGGAAGCTCGCGCTGTGCTCTCCATGCGCCGGTGCTTTCTGCGTCCCAGCACGCGTCACGGTGGCTTCTCGGTTGTTCGTCGGTCTCTCCAGTGGCCTGTGAGGTCCCTGCGTGGAAGCCCCGGCCGTGTTCGCCCCGCGTCTCTGACACCAGGTGCCCGAATGAGCGAAGTTTCTCATGGCAACTGAACACGCTTCACAAGCCGACGACCCAGGAGGTGCTGACAGCAGGTGATGCAATAACCAGCCCGAAGGTCCCCAGTGCCTGAGAGGGGGTGATGCTCACTCACCTGCTTGGCGTTTTCAGGGGCAGGTGGGACAGTCCCTGGGAAACGCCAGCTGTTCGCACGAGACCAGGGAGGCCAGGACGAGTCTCCCGGGCCCACAATCCGGCGTCAAATCCCAAATCTCCCACTTCCTCCCCCGGGAGGACGGGCGCCCCCTGATAGAAAATACGTACCCCAGAGGACATTTGAGGGGCGTCAATGTGACGTTCCAGGGCCCAGCACAGATTTGGGCACAAAGCAGGCGATCCATGTTTTAAAGCACCAAAATGTTAATATTTTAAGAGGTGCGATAAATCCAACACTTGTTTCACGTCTTCTCCATGCGCGTTTTTAGTGGGTCCCCAATACACAGTTCATAATTCCTTCCCCATGACACTACCTTCAACATAGTGTTTTCAATTTATAATTTATTGGGGGTTTTTCACTCTGAGACTGACATTCTAAGTTTTGATCTAGAGAATACGATCAACAAAATTAATATTTAAGTCTAGGAAAGTCTACACTTGGTGACTGATCTCAGGGATTTGACTTATGAGGAGATTTTGAGGCCTCTGGGCGCCAGCTCCACAAGGAAGTGCCAGCCACAAGCCGGGACTGTCGTGAGCAAATGGGAAGCCCTGATGGCGGGCAGCCCTGAAGTGCTGATGGCGGGGTCCCAGCCTGCTCCCCGTGGAGCCCCACCCAGTCTCAGAATCCTTAACCCCCCAAGCCACGCGCCCAAAGGCAGCCAGTCTCGATCCGTCTTCCAGACCCCCTAGAAGTCCGCAAGTCCACCTATTTTGTTGGAAGAACACCCCCAAAGCACAGCCGAGGCCGGTGCCTGGCGCCGGCCGGGGCTCAGTCCACAGACGTGAAGGCGGGTCGGCCTGCCGCTCGCACGCGGCGGTGAGTCCCTTTCAAGTCGTCCTCAGTCCCCATAAACGCCCTCTTTCTTCTCCTTGGCCTTCCTGCCTGTACACGGACGTCTTAGAAAACGCCCTTAGCAACCGAGACCTCTGAGCAGGTGAACGAATAAACAAGCCGCGGTCCGCCCAGACACTGCAACGCGACTGTGACCTGCGGAGACGGGAGCCTTAAATGCATGGGACGCAGAGGAAGGAGCCCGCCGGACGGCCCACGGACCGAGTCCAGCTCTACGACGTTCTGGAAGAGGCGAAACCATGGAGACGCCGAAAGGACCCGTGGCTGTCGGGGTTGGAGGCGAGGGAGGGGTGAGCAGGCCGAGCGTAGGCCGTGGGACTGGTCCGCGTGACACTACAAGGGCGGAGAATGTCATCACACATGTACCCAAACCCCTAGGATGTACCACACCCAGAGTGAACCCCAGTGCCGACTCTGGTCTTTGGGTTCATTGATGTAACAAATGCAGCCCCCTGGCGGGGGAGTTCGATAATGGGGAAGACGGTGCTTTTGCGGGGACGGGGGCCTATGGGGAACCTAAAACTGCTCTAAAAAATAAAGTCTGGTTTTTCAATCCCGTTCTAATTCTGGTTTTCCGGCCCGAATTAGGGTAACTAATCCGAACGATTCCCCAAAGCCCCTCGCGTTGGCGGTGGGCCCAGGATGCCCGCGGCGGCCCCTTGCCCCCTTGTAAAGTGCTTCTCATCATTCAAAATACGAAACAATACAAACAGAAAATCAATCTCCAATGTGCATCTCCAGCTCTGACCCCCACGAAGGGCCCCCCATGTAAGGCGCATTCCGGCTCTGTGCGGGGGTCCCCCCCACCGTCCGCCCTCCTCCACAGGGCGCACCTGAGGGTCATGCACCTGCTTGCTTCTTTCTTCCAGCAGCTTTTGTGGAGGTGACAGCGGGCGTGCACACGTGTGACACCATCACTCCCACATTTCCTTTGGGGACTCGGAGAGGTGACCGCTGTCACTGACCCTGCTGCTGCGCTTCACAGCACGCCCGAAGCCAAGGCGGCGTTGCTCTCGGCCACAGTTCGCTTCTTGGGGTGTCGAGTGACGTGGTTGTCTTACACCTCCCTGCCCCCAGGGCTCCTAACACCGCGGGGTCCATGTTAGGAGATGACGGATGGTTCTGGACTGGTCAGTTGCCGATGCAGATTGGTCACGTCATTCTCGTGCGGGGGAAGGGGAGGCGTGGGGGGGAGGGGCACCGCGTCCTTGCGGGGACATCACCGTCGGAAGAAGTTCCCTGTGGAAAGTGTGACACTGTCCTTCAGAGGTGTGCATGGAGGAGGACACAAGAGGGTCATTTACAGGCTGAGGGGCGCGTCTTGCCTCCCACCGTGTCCCCGACGCAATCGGGCTCTGGAGAGTGCGCGCAGGTGTGCTGGCAGCTAGGCTCACCCTGCCCCGCAGACACCTGGAAAACTGCTCAAAATGTGAATTTATTCCAATAAAACGGGTTCATCTCTGCATTCAGAAGGGAAGGTTGGAAACAGACCCGAAAACAATGATGCAAAACCGGGCACGTGTGCAAGACGCCCTCTGTCGCGCTTTGTCCCGGGCATCAGGCTGTCCTCTCTCCGCTGTCTACAAACCCTCTTCTACCAGGCCTGTGGCCCGTCCCTAGAACGTCACTGGGTCCTCCCGGGGCCACGGACTGGGCTCGGGGAGAGCGGGGTCAGTCACGTGGAAGGGGAGGCCATCGCAGACGGGGGACACGGAGGAAGGAAGACGATGCCTGGAGCGAGGGAGGTCCCCAGACCTGGGCCAGAAATAGAGCCGCCCGGAGCCGTCGGTGGGGGCTGGGAATGCCGGCCGTCGGGGCGGGGCTGCCTGAAACCCGAGAAAGGAAACGAAACACCGACAGGGAAACTGCACCCAGCAGGGGAGGGGACCGCACGGCCCAGCCCGAAATAGGGACCCGTCAACAACGGTTTTCATAAAATATTTGGGCCTCGGCGGGACCTCAGGAATTATCCAGTCTAGTGGTTTAAACATTTGGGGGGTTAATTTTAGCATCAGAACTCTTTTCAATGAATAAAACATGCAAAGCCTGTAAGAGCTGCTCTGCAGGAGTGGGGCAGAGGGCCCCACCCCACAGGGCTGCCCACCCCTCCGCCCCCCGCCCTTGAGGCCTTTGGGGCACCTCCAAGGGCACCTACTTCCTCGTACTTTCTCACACGACAGGGACAGGCGCGGAGTCTGGCGGGTGCAGGGAGCCCCCAGCGATGCGGCTGCCATCACTGCCTTCTGCTGGGACAATAGTGGCACCGCTGACACAGAGTGACTGAGGTGTCACTGTTGTCATTTTGCAGGTGTGGGGACTGAGGCACACAGGGGTGGAATGATTTTCCCAAAGTCCCAGAGCTGGTGAGTGACAGAAGCCAAGTGGCCCTTGGGCTCCCTCCCCAGGGCTCAGCTCACTGTGCCAGGGTATGAGGCAAGGAGAAGACTGGGCTCCGGACAAAGGGACAAAGGGACAAGGGGACAAAGGGACGGGTAAGCAGGAGGGTCAGCCGCTCCCCTCTTAGCCCCTCTCCCGGGGTCACCCGGCTGGGGCTGCGTGGACGCTGTCCTTCTGCAGGACATGGCCGCCCTCTAGTGGCTCCGATGCAGGACTCTGACCAGCAGTTGGGCCGTCCAGAGGGGTCCTGTCCTTGCCTGCCACTGTTTCATCCTCAGCGGACCGCATCCTGTTGCTGTGGAGACTTCTCCCATAGCTTGTGCTGTGGGGTACGGGCCACATGAGGAGCCCCACCCAGGACAGGGGTCAGCCGCTGCCCGAGCAGTGCACAGGCCTTACTAGGCGTAGGGCAGAGGGTGGGCCTAGGAGGCAGGCGGGGTTAAGGGGCAGCCCGGCTCCGGGTGCACGTGTGCGTGTGTGTGCCCGTGAGGGCCACGTGGAGCCACATTCGTAGGTGACAAGGAACACAGAAAGACGGCATTCCAACGCATACTGTGTCCCTCGTCACCCGCAAATCCAAAGCAGCACTTAAAGGAGTTTTGGAAAATACTGGAACTCCTTCCAGGTGTATGTTTTGCAAGCTCCCTACGTCATCATGCACGTTCTGAAAGCCAGGAGACAGGCGGGAGTGTGAACGGCTCCGAGAGGCTGTCCGGCGGTGCCTGTCGGCATACGTGTGCCCTAAGGCCCAGCGATCCCGCTTCTGGGACCGTCCCTGGAAATCCCTGGAAATGTGGAAGCACACACACCTGTGTCCACCAAAAGACAGCACGAGAATGTTCGTGACGGCGTTGGTCATCGCCCAAGCCTGGAACCAACACAGCTGCCCACCAGCATGGGGGTGGGGGGTGCATCGTGGTACTCGTACTCAAGCCCGTTGCCCATCACGGAGCATCGGGCAGCACCGAAAAGAACTGTGGGCGACAGCGTGAGTGAGTCTCACGGACAAAATGTTGAGAAACGAAGATGAACACAACACTGAACAAAGTATCGTAGACGTAACGAACCATGAAAGGCCCGAATTTTCCATTTAGAAGAAGTTCAAAACCAGGCTAAATGGATCTACGGTCGTAGGGGTCAGGAGAGTGGTCACAGCCGGGGTGGGGCGTGGGAGGTTCTGACCGAGGAGGGTCGTGAAGGAGCCCGGGGGTGTGCGAGTGCTGAACGTGTCCTCGGCGTTGTCTGGGTGGTGGCCCTGTAGGTGTGCACACGTGTGAAGATTCGTCAAGCTGCGCAGTGGAGGTGATCCTGCTTGGTTCGGTGCATGTCTCTTAAACCTTAAAAATCTTGAAATGAAATGAAAGCGAGGAGACAGCAGGCGTGCTGCTGGTTGTGATGACACAGGGCAGTGGTGAGGAGGACAGTGAGGACACGTGGGCTTGGGCTGCGGTGGGACCTCGCTGAGATGGGCCCCGTGGAGCACGGGTCCCGGGAAGGTCCCGCGGTGCTGGCTCCTGTTTGCTGTTCCCACAACCCCAGAGGACCCTCCGAGGTGGCTTCTTTTCTTCAAATGCACTCAGTTGATTTCCGAAGTCATTGGCTCCCAAGCAGTGGTACACGTGCCCCCGGGGGGTACATGCTAGGCCATTCAGGGGTCTGCAGAAAAGAATCAGTCATGGCGAGGAAAACGAGTCAGGTTAAAAAATGCAAACCATTAGTCACGGAATAATAAATGTCAAGTTTGAATCACTGTTAATGGAGACATTTCAAAATTAGATCACATCAATGAATGATGTTTGGTGAGGGCGTGGCTAGGAACCCTCCCCCCCATCTTCTACCAATCATTACGCAGTTTCAGAACAATCCACTTATGATGTTTCTAGAAGTTTCCCAAACACATACATATGTCCGTAGCCAGACTGTGTGGTTAGTTTAGTTATTTAGTTATTGACTAAGTAAAAGTAAGTGTGTTGTGTTTCAGAGTGAAGCTTTTCAAGTAGCTTTTTTATTTAAAGTTTAAACACTTGGTCATCATTATCAATATTTAACTGTGTTACAAATATTGTAAAATGAAATCTGTGGTTTGTCCTTTTAGTGTAGTAATTTTTCTTTCCTAACTTATTACATCATTTCCACTATGTTACGTTAAGACAGGCACTGAGCAAGAGTGTCAGAATTTAAAAACGGCTGTTTGATTTTATTTTTATTTATTTATTTATTTTTATTTATTTGCTTTTTGGTATGTGGGTAGTTCCCTGACTGGGAATCGAACCCAGGCCGCAGCGCTGACAGCGCCAGCGCCGAAGCCTTAAGCCACTACACCACCAGGGAACTCCCAAAAATGGCTGTTTTAAAAACAAGGGGTGCAATGTACAGAAATGGGTTTAAAAGAGGTGCCCACGTGAGCAAAAGCTGCAGGATCGGGTTGTGTCTCTTTTGCTCCTTTTTTTTTTTTCTTTTCTCTGTTTTTACCTTTTTTCTTTCTGCAATGAAAATGTTACAGATTCTGTACTATGAAAAGAAAGCAATAAATGCTATTTTAATTAAAGAGGAAAGCTGAGAGAGCAGATTCTGGTTGCGGATTTTGCTGGCAGGCGCACTCCGTAGCGGGGCCAGACCCTGAGAGCATGACAGGCACGAGGACAGGGGGGGGGGGGGGGGGGGGAAGGGCGTGGGGTTTTGAGCCTCTTGGCCCAGTCTGCTGGCAGCCTTTTATTGATACAAATGCAAAATTACTGCACGCAGTCATGTCATTTTATATGCATGTGGTTCCTCAAGCACTTCCTCCTCTCAGTGACCTTTTTTAGAGGGCTCAGGGCGGCTTTGGTGACAGTGCCTTCGATGGCCACAGGTGGGAGTCAGGAGCCCTCTTTTCCAGCCCTGGCCCTTCCGTGCCAGGTGATGCTCCTGCAATCAGCTCGCTGACTTGCACCTCCCTCCCTCGCCCTCCACGTAAAGGGGAGCTATAGTCGAAGCATCTGCAAGAGTGGTCAGTGTTGTTAGATCCACTTTGCACTCAAGGATGCAGGTTCAAGTGCATTTAAATGAGCTGACCCAGGCCTCCCAACCCTAGGGACAGCACAGGGAGTCCCAGCCGGAACCCCGGAGCCCGGAGTGGAGTTCACCACCGAGCAGCTGCCCGCCGCTGGTGCTGACTCTTTGGGGGTCTCTTATTATTCTGGACATGGTGGACTGTGAAAATTGACTTGTTTCCTTCTAGAAAACGAGAGGTCACACATGTTTATTTCTCAGAGCAGCAAAAAGTGAGGATGAAAAGGATTTCAGGGCTTCTCAGTGAAGATGAAAGGAAATGTGACAAACCTGGAAACAGTGAATCTTTTTCAAGTCTAGAGCACCGTCTTTTCGTCTTACAAAACAGGCTTAGTGATGAGTCCCTGGATTGGCCTCTTAGAAAGCTGGGGCCTTTGTTTCTCACTCTGACACCCTAGCTTGCGTGTAATAGGGTGTTTATCCAGGATTTGTATTGGCAGTGGCGTTTCTTAATTTAAAGTGTGGATTAGTGAGGAGAGAAGCCAGAGGATGAAGCTGTTGGGGAAAGTGTAAATTGACACAATCTTGCTAGAGGACAGTATGGCAGAATGTATCAACATTCCACATGTGCGTGTCTGCTGACCCAGAAATATCACTTCTCGCAAAGATAGACACGCAGGATGCTCATAATAACGTGACTAGTTAAGGTGGAAATGAGGAACAATGTACACGCTAACAATATGGAATTTGTCCAGTAAAATACAGCATATCCACCTCGTAAAATACAGACAGCTTTTAGAATTAAGGGTGTGGGATGGGTCACATGTGGCCCCTGGGCTGCAGGTTGGACAAGCTTGGTCTAAATACTTCAGTGATTTAAAAAAATGTTTCATTTTGAGATAATTATTGTGGAAATAATACACGTATTCTGTGATTCACACATAAGGATGTGTAAAAAGATAGTACATTGTTTTCTAAAAATGACTTGAAGCAAATGGAGTTTAGAATTCCAAATGTTCACTAGGGGGCAGAAGAGGTGTGTGCGCATGTGTGCGTGTATGTGTGTGTGCGTGTGTACATGTGTGTGCACGCATGCGTGTGTGCGTGTGCATGTGCGCGCGCGTGTGTGCATGTGTATGCATGTGCGTGTGTGTGCACGTGTGTCTGCGTGTGTGCGCATCTGTGCATGTGCATGCACGTGTGCATGTGTGTGTGCATGTGTGTGTGCATGTGTGCATGCGTGTGTGCGTGTGCACGTGCATGTGCGCGTGCGTGTGTGTGTGTGTGCGTGCATGTGCGTGTGTGTGCGTGTGTGCATGCATCTGTGTCTGCGTCTGTGTGCACACATGTGTGTGCGTGTGCATGCATGTGCGTGTGTGCATGTGCATGTGTGCGCATGTGTGTGCATATGTGTGGGTGCCGTTTGCTAATCTCTGTTTACTGCATTTCTTGCACAATTTCCTCATTCAGCAGGCCGCCTGTAACGTTCACCAAATTGAGGGAAGCACAGCACCCCGGCCTCTCGGGCCAGCTGGCTTCGGCTGTGGACTCAGCCTGCCCCGCTTTAACCAGATCCTCAGGGTTGTGGTGACCCTACGTGTCAGTACTGAAAATGTGTCTGTTCCCACCGGTTTTTGAGCACCCAGAGAGAGAGTCTACTCGATGGCTGCAGTCCCCCTGGGTGAGAGAAAGGCTGAAGGTACCACGGGGCTGATGCTGCCTGCTCTGCCAGGGGCAGTCTGGGAGAGGCCACGTTTAGATCCTGGAGAGGTGACTCAGACATCCATCCCCGACTTTCTGAGGACGTCCGTGGACACATCCCCAGTTCACCATTGGGGGGCCTGGAGGGTGGGGGAATCTTGCACCATCTCAGTGAAAACAAAATCTTTAGTGCCAGTTAATGTGACGGAAGCATTTGTCTCCTCTACGTGGCTTGCCTGGTGCTCCTAATCAAAACGGATGCCCGCATAACCAGACAGCCCAGTGGGCACCCCTGCTGGAACCTTTATCGGGGCCAGCCTCGTAAATCGCTGATGGGCGCCTGAGAGTTGCATCCCCCCAACTCCCTTGAAGCGTCTGGAGACCAGGACCCAGGTCTTGTTCATCTCTGTTTTTGTCATGAGGCCCAGTACACTGAGGACATACTGTCTATGGGAACGGAATGGAATGGTATCGAATCGAATCGAATCGAATCGAATCGAATCAAATCAAACAAAAATTGAGCATCACGTAAAATACTGCGGGTATGTACAGGTAAGTTTGGGTTGCAGAAGTTGTAGTACGGTCGTTCTAATATGAGCCTAGAGCAGGCTGACTGCTTCCTGCAAATGAGTTTTTGTCTTCCCCCTGGGGTGGGGGGTAATATTCACTGAGACGGAAGTGTCTGCCCGCCTTGGCTGAGAACTGGACCCGCAGGGTGGCCCCAGCAGCCGTACTCGCACTGCTCTTACTAATGGACTCCGCCCCGTTCGGATATGTGATAGAGATGGAATGAAGCCACAGTCTCTGTCCTCAGGGAACTGACTGTAGTCAGAGTCCAGGCAGGTCCCTGTGACCTAAATGCCAACAGTCCAAGCTGAGAGGAGCCCTGGGACCACCAGCCTCACTGTGTTTCTACCCTAGTCTCCCCAAACTCCTGCTGTCCCACTAGCTGAATGCTGTCTGCAAAGACTGAGAAGAGGATGTGACCCTTTCAGAAAGGGCCCTGTACTCTGAGCAACCTCTGGGCTGCCTGGCTGTCCCTTCCTCCATGGAGTCCAGAGAGCTGTGTCACCCAGCTTGTCTTTCCCTGGGATGCTGGGAGGTGGCCGGCAGCATCCGTGCAGATATTGACCGAGCTTCCTCCCTGTAATTGGAGGGGGTGCCACAGTACGTGACCCAGACATGGTCCCTGCACTAATAATGTTCTTCATTTTCTGTATCTTGTCATGTTTGATATCTTTAAAATCTTATGGCCGGGAGAGGCTGGTCCATTCTTAAAGACAGGGAAGGGAGCAGGCCTCCCCCTGCTATAAACCGCGCACACCAAGCCCACACTGTCCCGGCCCTAACTCACCCAGGGCTAGGTGACCAGACCCCATGTGACCCCGCCTGGCGTGCTGTGCCCCTACCTCTCAGGAAATGTAAAGTAATAAATTCTTTCAACGGCACTGGCCTCCTCTCATCATCACTCAGTCACCTCCATAAGTTAAAATCTCACAGGGATAGATGAGACAGTCCCTGCCTGCATGGACCAGGTAGTGTCTTGAAGGGGACAGACGTTATTCAGACACAGGAGGTGAAAGGGCTGCTAGGAGGCATGTGCTGTGAGGGGGATGCAATGTGCCGCTGTGGACGTCGGTGGATTTTGCCGCCGTGTCTCTTCCCCTGGTGCTGCTTAGGGCATCCCCCCTTCCCCAGGCTCAGCCGCTGCTTCTAAGGCACCCACTGCCGGGCTTCCGCGTACTTGGTGCAATTCCTGGGTCTGGCCAATTTTCATATTCTAACCCCCTCGCCTGCAGTCGTTGGCTCGGAGACAGGCATGGGACCCAAATGAGGCGGATGAGAATCTCCTGGTCCCAACTCTGCCACTGTGTAGAGAGATCACCTGGGCAGAGCTGGCCCACAGGAGCACTGTCATTCCTGGGCCAAGTGGTAGCAGCGTTGGTCCTGGCTGTGTCCCTAGCTTGCTCGTTGTGATGGCCAACGTAGTCCCTCTGTGCCCTGACCAAGCTGAGCTGGGTTTCTGACCCACTGGGGAAGGCTTCCCCGTGGAACTGACAGTTAAATCAAGAAGCAAATCATGACTAGGAAGCAGCCAGGTGGAGGGGAGGGGAGAGAACACCCCAGACGGAAAGAGCAGCATGAAAGAAGGCCCCACGGAGGGAAGAACACAGTTTTAGGGACTTTTTTTGTCTCGTTACTGTGTGTGTGTTCTTTATTGTTTGAACATCTCTTGTCATTTGATAGGTCATGACTTATTTAAAATAGTCGGTTGTACTCTCACCAACCCTGCTTTGTACCTAGGATGTTGGACCTAAAACACCGGCCCTTATTAGCTCAGAAGCTGGAGGAATTGGGGGCGGCTCTGGGAGTGCTGGGCAGGTGGGGCTGGGCCCAAGGGCTGGTTTTGCCTGGCAACAAAGCTGCCAAGAAAGCTGAGCAGTGTCGCTCTGGCTCGAAGCAGCCATTCATCAGCTCGAAAAGAGAAATGGATTTGTCAGCCTTTGGCTTTGCCTTTGACCCCAACAGGGCTGGAACTGACGAGTCTGGGAATTTGGCTGCCGTCTGTGGCCAGCTCTCAGAGTCAGCGAATCCCCCAGAGTGTGTGCGAGGTGCAAACAGGAATTTCCTGCAGCATTGACCACCTTTTCCTTCTGCTCACACCCCTCCCAAATCCTGTACTTATCACTGGATTATTCAATTTACCTATTTGGAGCGGGGAAGCAGGGGGGAAAACCAGCTGAGTTGTGTAACTTCTGTGTGTTCCATCTTGGGTGAAGAACAGTGAGGAGTGGGGCAAGAGATTTTTCCCCCATGTGAACATCGCTGTGTTGTTAAAATTTGTGATTTTAGGTGCATTATATGATTTATTTTGACACTACAAGTTATGGACTCTTCTGAGGGATGAATCAATTGTGGCCAGTTGTGTAAGGCCCACAGCACAGAACACAGTGCCTAGTCCTAGTGGGAACTTGATTCTGAAATCAGCGACTTTTACGGAACTCGTCAGTGTGCTGGAAAAGGCTCCCAGCTGAGGTCCAGGCTGGAGCATGCCTTGGGCCCCATCTGGGGGCACAGTGAGTATGGCAGGGTAACTGTGTCCTAATGGGTTGGGCCCAGGCCTTGGCATGGAGACTCTGGGCCTCTGGGTACACTGAGCTGTGGGTAGGATCAGGCCCAGAACTGCCCAGGTAGCTTCTGCTCTCAGGGGCTGCTGAGTCTCAGATGAGGGGGGAAGGTCAGGTCAGTCCCAGGCATGGAGCTTCCAGGATGGCCGGGAGCACTGATGCCCCAGTGGGGTCAGGGCTACGCCTGGACAGGTGACTCAGCTAGCAGGGGCTGCAAAGACACAGGACATGGGAGGCGGGGTTGGTCCCAGGCCTTGGCATGGACTGTGGGCCAGCATGGGACTCTGAATCCTGGGTGGAGCCAGTCTCAGGCCCTGGCATGGAGGTGTGAGTCTGAGAAGAGGGTACTGTGTCCTGGCTCAGGGAGTCATGCCAGGCTCTGGGCAGGGACGGACACTGAACCCTGGGGTCGGGTCGGGGTGTCAGTGCCAGGCCATGGCGTGTGGACTACAGGCCAGCAGGGGGTGCTGTGTCTAGTGTGGGAGGGTCAGGACAGGCTCCCAGCTGGCAGAAGGTGCTGAGTCCTGGGTGGGGTCAGTCTCAGGCCTTGGCTTGGAGACTCTGGCCTGCATAGAATGTTGAGCCTGAGGTGGCGTCCATTTGAGGCCCTGGCGTGGAGGCTCTGCGCAGGCAGGGTTGCAAGTGGGACGGTCGGTCCCTCGCCTTGGCGTGGAGACTCCGGGCCGGCAGGGAGCGCTGCATCCCGGCCAGGAGGCGCAGGCCGGCTCCGGGTCGGCAGGGGGCGCTGTGCTCGCGGGGGGCGCGGCGGATGCCCGGCAGGTGGCGCTCTGGCCGCGGCCGAAGGCCGGCGGGCGGGCGGCGGCGGCGCGGCACGGCGCCGGCTCGCGGGCCCGGGGAAGCGGCGGCGGCGGCGGTGACGGCGGGAGCGGAGGAGGCGGAGCGGCGACTGGCGGCGGGCGGCGGGCGGCGGGAGCAGCGGCGGCTCCGGGCGGGCTGGAACGCCGCTGGCCGAACGCACAGGCCGCGGCCCGCAGAGCCCGCCATGCCGGCGCGGGTCTGAGGCGCGGCGAGCCAGGGCCGAGGGGAGCGGCGGGCCGGGGGCCCCACAGCGGCCCGGCCCGGGCCCGGGCCCGATGAGCAGCGGCCTCGGCCTCCGGCGCAGCCCGGAAATGTCCGGCAAGATTGAGAAAGCAGGTGAGGTGCGGCGGCCGGCCGGGTCCGGGCCGCGGCCCCTGCCCTTTGCGGGGTCGCCGGCGTCACCGGGATGCGCGGGCCTCTGGGTGCGCCGGGAGCAGAAGTGAAACTGCGCCCGGGCCTGCTCGGGGTGCTGTTGACTTCACCTCCAAAGGCCATTTCAGGCGGCGGGCCGGCCCCGCGCCGCGCTCTCTAGGGCGCACGGCCCCCCCGTGAGCACGGGGCGCCGTGCGGGCAGCAGGGGGACGCGGCCGGGGTCCGGGCCGGGCGACCCTCCGCGGGAAGTTTCAGACAACGACTCGGACCTGGGAAAGGGGAAGAGAAGCGCCAGCCGCGTGTCCAAGTGGCTGCAACGTCTCGACCCCCGCCGGGCGGTTGTCTTTTACGAGGAGAATAGAGCTGAGCCATAAAATGTGTCATTTCTAACGAGCCCCGAGTTTAAATTTAACCAGAAGTCAGCACTTGGCTTGAAAGGGAGCAGGTGGGATGTGTCTGGGCGTTTTCAGGGCTCAGTCGGATTTTCCGCGGGCATCCAGCTAAGCTCTGGAAGCTGGGCGTGTGGGGAGCCGGTTGGGTTTGGGGTGGATTATACGTCTTCATGCAAACCTCGTCTCTTTGTGTGTTTCTAGAAATCTCGAAGAGCTTCCGATTAATACCTGCCTTTTGCCTATACTGGGAATGTTCTCCAAAGATTTAATTAGGCTGTGCAGATGGGGCCCAGGGTTAATTAGCCAACAACACCTTGCAGGGCGAATGCTTGAGTCCAAAGTGAGGTAGATGGCAGTCCAGGGCACCTGTGTTGGGAGCAGAGCTGGTTGTCCTGACAACCTAGGTGACCTGGGGTACCAGGTTAGCTTGGCTGCTGAGCTGTGGAAGGCAGGCTTTTAGGGGGTTGCAGTGTGGGTAGGTTGCATTGATTTGAAAGTTCCTTATGTTTGCCAGGTTGAACCAGGACACTCTTCTGAGATGCACCTTAGGAGTGGACCCAGAAGGCAGTGTAACTTGGAGCTGCGGTTTAAGCACAGGAAGGAAATTTTTGTAGCCTTTATTGAGGGTTTTCTATATCCAGCTCTGCTGATCACCTTAAATGTATTGCTTGTTAAATCCTGGCAGAGCCTCTCTCTGACTCAGGGTTGCTCAGTGAGGTCCTGCAGACCACCCAGCAGGATAGCAGCAGGGTGAACATTGGTCTCTCTGCCCCCATGCTGCCTTCCTCAGGGGCAGGGTGCTTGCTTTCAGGTGCTACGTCTTGGTAGTTTTCTCCCTGTTCTTCAGTCCCAGGGCCTTGACCAGAGACCATGAGTTGCTTCCCTGCACATGTGTTGTTCCAGAAATATCTTGGATTAATCTGTGAAGCATTTCGCAGGAACCCTTTGTGTCTCAAAATGGTACTCTTGGGAAACTTGGATAATTTGTTTTAAAAATAACACTGACAGGGCACTCTGATTATTAGGGTGTGTTCATTGTCAAAAACTTGAAAATCATGGAAAAGGAATGGGAGCGAAACCAAAAGCACCTGCTTCCCCTGAGCTGTTTCCCACAGCTCACACCTCTTGGGAGTCGAATCTTCATCTGCATTATTACTTGGAGACAGGAGGCCTAAGGGCAGTTTATGACAGCGTAGGTCATACTTGGGCCTTCCCTGGGCACCTCCCTCTCCTGGGGGCTGTAGTGGACGTGCCTGACTTTGGAGAGCTTCAGAGGGTGGAGAGCCTGACCCAGTATCACACCCGGGCTGCCAGGACGTATGCGCTGTGACAGGAGTCGGCGCGTGGCACCTGTGAGGGGGCCTCTCAGCTGAGGGAATGGGAAGGCTCTGGAGGGGACAGCATTTGTGCTTGGCTCTGAAGAGAAGAAGGTAAGGGAACCCCAGGGGCAGGTGGGGGTGGGGGAAGAGGGCAGAGTGGAAGGGGCTGACCAGGGGCTCTGGAAAGCTCCAGGGGAAGGTGCATTTGGTGAGAGGAAGCTAAGCTAGAAAGTTCTGAGGTTGTCAAGACCAGGGTTGGCACTAGCAAGAGGTGCCGCCCTCTGGCATAAGGTCTTTTGCTGGGATTGGCAGCCAGCTGTCACGGAAGATTAGAACACGCCTGGAGTGCAGGGTACACCTTCCTGGTGGTTTCTGCTGTTCATCGTCAGTGGACTTCACTTTGTACTTCTGTGAGATTTCCAGCTGGGTTTCTCTTGGGGTTTCCCAAACGGGCCTGCTGGTAGGTCACCAGTGGAGCATTTCATTCCAAGAAAGGCCCTTAGGTGAAGCAAGTGAGTAAATAGTCTGGTAAGTGATAGAGCCTGACACCCAGTGAACAGTCACTGTTACTTGGCTTTGCTATTTTCTGTTGACTTGAAGCAGTAGAGGTGTTGCTTACATGTGTTCATAATCTCTTCTCCCAGGGAATAGAAGGACTGGCACTTTCACTTTTCAGGGTTTAAGGAATCCAGGGGTTTTTTTTAATATGAAAGAAACTCCTTTGTCTGTCCTTTATGGCCCTGAGACTTGTGTGCTCTTGCATCTGATACCTCCACGGAGAGCAGTGGCCTTTCTTGCCTCTGGGGGAGATCTTTTTGAGTCAGTCATGCTGCTGTCAGTACATTCCATTATTCATCAGTGCCTGGCTATGGGTGGGGCTATGGGTCATATCCACTGCCCTCCTGTGAGGGCCTGTCATTTCATAGGGATGCAGAAAGGCAGCCTCAGAGCATGCTGTTCCCAGTTGTCTCTGCTCCGGGCCTCATGGGGGATCAGGACAGTCTGGGTTCCAGAGGGCGGCAGAGGGTCACCTTGCTGGCTGGTTGGGACCTTTCGGTTAAGCTTGGTGGAAGAGGGTTGGATTTGGAGTCAGGAAGAAGGTTGGATGGATGGGGGGTTTTCTAAACTCCTTGGTATCTTCCAGAGATGTTAAGGAGGTAGAATAGATGGAGCCGCATGGATTAGTGGGCTCCCTTGGGTGAGCTTGTGGGCCCAGCTTGCAGGGAGAGGAGGCTCTTCCTTCAGAAGCTGACCGACACTGGTGGGAGATGTGTGCAGCTGCTCAGAGACCACTCTGGGGAGCAGTGACCATGGTTCTACTTGTGCACCAGTTATGGTGGGTCTCGGTTGGCTCATGCTTCTTTCCTGCAAACATGGCCCAGAGAGCTGATGCCCTGTTTCTGGAGCGTAAGGACTTCCCTGACTATGAGTGGAGGTGACACACTGGTGGACGTGGGCTGGATTCAGTCCGTAGGTATGCTGTTTCATCCACAGGTATTCTTGAAGAAAAAAGAAAGAATTAGTAGTCAATGTTTAAAAATCAGGAAGTCACCCACAGATCTGAGGTTTCTGATTCTCTTGAAAACATGAGAACCCCTGGTAACTCTGAGCATTTGTGCCTACAAGACAGCTGTGGGCAGGTGCCCACTCCCATGCCAGCCACATCGCCGATTCCTGTTCCCCACTCAGACTGTTGACATTTGAGTTTGCACCCCCTTCCTTGGAGAAACCACTTGCGTTTGTTTGCTTTTCATCTGGACTTTGAAATATTTGCCCCATTCCTTCGTTGATTCATTCCTCAATTGTCAGGTGCTATTTGAGGCTCTGGGGAGCCAGAGGTGGACTCTGTGGAGAGTGCGGGGGCCCGGGCAGTTTGGAGGGATCACACCAGACCTGTGGTGGAGGTGGGTCAGGGACCTAGCTCTGTGAGGAATTGAGATTGAGTATGACATGTAGAGGCTGAGTCGAGTTAGCTGGGCACAGCCTGCCGGTAGGGGAGAAGCTGACTTCAGTTTTCTTGGCTGTGCTCATCCATATCAGCTGCTTGCTCATTCCTTCCTACCTTCCTTCATTCACTCATTCAGTTCATTCATCAGGTAGTTTATCCAGCCCCTCCTACGGGCCTGGAGTTCTAGTCCTTGGGACATAACAGAAATCCCTGCCTCCTGGGCCTTACCTTCTGTCTGGGCAGACAATCAAAATAGATGTCACAAAAATGTAAATTACACAGTTTAAGAAAAAATATCTGTCCCCCTTCTCCACGTTTCCGGCAGACCACAGTGTTCTGTCTAGGAGTTTCATCATTCGTGAACCCTCTGGCCAGCTCTGCAGGCTCCCTGCGACCGGCCTGCTCCCTGCAGCGGAGCTGCTCCCTGCAGCTGGGCTCCCTGTGGCTGGGCGGCTCCCTGCGGCTGGTGCAGTGGAGCTGGCTGACCCAGCGCACCCACCACCCGAGCACGGCATCCATGTGGTGTCTCAGACTCACATGTCTGAAGGTGCTTTTATCATAAGTTAAAAAGAAAATTTACACCAAATGACTGCATTCATAGTAACTTTTGTTCTTAGGAATTTTCTCAGAACAGATAAAAAGTGCAAGTATTGTCAAACGAGACTGCTTTTTTTGGCCTAGGAGAGTCCTCGTGGACTAGCGGTCACTGCATTTTGATCAATTTTTAACTCCTCTCAAATTTTACACTTCCGTTTTTCCCACCATTAGCAGTCTTTGTGGTCAGAGTATATCCAGTCAACAAATACCACGTTTTTACGGCACCTGGCAGTCACGCATTCACTCAAGTCCCTCCTTGTTGGCAAACACTGTGTGACGCCTCTCAGTGGCACAGAGTCCCCAGGAGCCTGGCCCTGGGGTCACAGTCCAGGGCAACATCACAACAGTCTGGAACATTTCTGCAATTTCCTACCATTTCAGAACGGGATGACGGATGACCTCATTTCACTTGATCCTCACAACCGTCCAGAGGGCGGGAGCAGGGCTGGTTATCCCCGTTTTGCCTCTGAGGGCAGCTCAGGCCCAGGGAGGTGTGGTGACTTGCCGGGGGTCACAGCCCTGGTACAGTGAAGTGGGAAACTGACCTCAGCTTCTGCGTCCCTGCCTCCCGCTTCTGCCTTTACAGCTCAGAGCCTCCCCTGGTGCTGGTCACACAGTAGCTTTCTATCTTCACTCTTGCTCATGTTTCTGAGTTTCTGTTCTGATCTTACCAAAAAAACAAACAAACAAAAACAAAAAACTCAGTTATATTAAGGTAGGCCCAGTGTGGTCTTTAGGCTGCATGTGGTACTAATCATCCTAATGATATTAGCAGCACTGTAAGGAGGTAAGAAATAGCAAGAACACGGGCTCAATATGTTTTAGAAAGCAACCCCAGCAACCCCAAGCGTTTCCTGGTCTGCTGAGCGGCTGTGGGCAGAGGTGGTTTGAATGGGATTCCTTGCAGCCAGCAGGCCTGATAGGAGGCCTGGGCATGTGAGTCATGTATGAGCTTGCAGGAAAATCACTTCCCAAATTAGCCTGGATTGGAGAGTGCATTGGGCGCACGGCTGCCCTTGCCTCAGTCCAGCTGAATGTGTCCCCGTTGCCATAACAGGATGACGCACTGGAAAGAGGAGCTGCCTGGCAGCATTGCCAGCCACCGCACCCACACGGCCCCCGAGGGCGCCTTGCTGCTGGGACAGGTGTTCTCTGGCTCTCTACCTGCCCTGCCCCAGAGGCTGTTTGCTAATTAAGAAAACAAAACCCACACTTTGTGAGTTACTAGGCGATCTGTCATCTTAGTTTCTGGTCAGTTGTTTTGGACCAGCGGTGTCCAACCTTTTGACTTCCCTGGGCCACATTGGAAGAATCATGTTGGGCCACACATGAAATACACTAACGCTACCGGTAGCTGATGAGCTAAAAAAAAAAAAAAAAAAAAAAAAAAGTCGCAAAACAGTCTCCTATGTTTTAAGAATTTGTGCTGGGCCACATTCAAAGCCTCCCTGGGCCGCAGGTTGGACGAGCCTGTTTTAGACCATTTGACTAATCATCTGAGACCTGGCGCTGTGACCTTGAGCGAGCCTTTCCCTTTTCTGGGTTTTATGTTCTCCACCAGTGCCATAAAGAGGAGGGACTCCAGGTCTTCCCCATTTTGTGGTGGTGTCCCTTTTCACATGAGAAGGCCACTGGCTGACGGGTGGCAGCAGCCACTCGGGCACAGTGAGTCCTTCCCGCTCAGCTGTGGCCCCTGAGGCTCCTCCTTGGTCCTTCAGTGAGCACACTGAAAACCCACTTCCTGATGCACTCGACCTCCTCTCCCCAGCCGACTTCCTCCAGACGTGGTGCCTTCTCTTACTCCAGTAGACTGTCAGTCCCATGGGAAGGCCCCAGAGAAACACTTTGGGTAGAATCATGTTGTTTAACTCATTCAGAAACCAAAGCCCCAGTTTCCTTTCTGCAAGTTAAAAATCCACAAATACAGTCTTAAATAGACTGTTAGTCCACATGGGTGTGCCATCACTGCACCTAGGACATAGTAGGTGCTCAATAACTACTTACTAGAAGAATGAGTGAATTTAGTTAATATCACAAAATGAACTTAGGTTTCTGATTCTACATCTCAAAATTATCTTGAAATGGAACTTCTTCTGAGTTTTAAATTGCCAGTGAGGATGTTTCTTGGTGAGTTAGTAGCACAGGCAGTACTCTGATAGGGATGTGCAGAGTTGGGGCTTCTGTGTTACCCACGTGCATTGGTCAGTGCATTCTTCTGAAAATTGGCGGTGATGCAGAGATCCAGGTTCCAGAACACTGGAGAGAGCTCTGGGCTGGGAGGCAAGGCTGAGCTACCCTTGGCCCAGACACCCTGCAGCTGACAGATAGCAGCACACCTTCCCCAAGCTGAGCTTCTGCCTGGACAGACTGTCTGGTCCTGGGGACTGGCTGGGATGAAGTCCTCTGGGATGCTCATTTGCATCCAGCAGTTGTGACTTTGCCCTTTGTTTACAAACTAGTGTGTGTGCCAGCCCTGCCCTGCCTGCTGCCCTGCCAGTGCCCTGACTGGAGTCCCCGCCTCCCTCTGTTACTTTTGTCAGTTGGCCTCTGAGTGTCATTTGGGCCATCAGCTCTCTGTTTATAGAATGACTACAGTACACACTCCCTTTGAGGGGCTGAGAGGTAGGCTTTGGGGTTCTTCTGGCTCCCCCTTGCTTCTTTGTCAGGGGTTTAGGCAGAGTCCCTCTTGCCACGTCCTCCTCCTTTGTAAGCGAAGACGACGGGGAGGAACTTAGCTAAGGAACTACAAGTTCAGTACCTGATGGTCACAGTTGCCCCTTCTCCCACTTTTTCTTCCCATCTGTCATTCAGCAGGTTGGATCAGAGTTCTCTGACCCTGAGCCCTGACCTGCAATCTGGACTGTGTCTTCCTAAGCAGCATTACTATCACATTTCATAACAGCTTAGGCCCTCTGTTCCCATTAGGGCCTTAATGGTGACCTTTCTCCTTGCTTGCTGGCACCACACAGCCATTTCACTGCAGATTAAGTTTTGTGATCAGGAAACACTGCCCTGCTTTTAGAACATAGAAGAAATGGAGCTGTCAAACATAGGGTGGTGTGTGGTGCTTCTTGAGGCTGGGGACAAAGGGGCGGAGTTCAGGCATTTGTTTGCTAGCTTTTCAAAAATTTATTCCATTGGTGTGGACTTGGCCCTGCCATGCTATTCACAATGGCAGTCAGCCTACAGTCTCCCTGAGCAGGAGTGTGATGCTGCAGTCTTTGGGAGAGGGAAGGTGTGCACATGCATGAGAATAGAGGACAGTGCCAAGTCCAGTGGAACGTGATGGCTCTGAATAGCTACTTAGTTGACCCAAAACAAGCAAACTCACACACACAGAAACAAAACCTTTCATTAAAAGCAATGGTTGTATTTATTTGCTGGTTATGGATAATCACATGTGCCCTCTCTTTCAAGTGATTGGTTGTGACTAAATAGATGTGTAATTGTGCATGGGTTACGGAATTGGCTACCCATAACTCTTCCTTTCAGTGATAAATACAAATAATAGTCATAGCTGACTATCAGTAAATGCTTACCACGTGCCGGTACCAGACTTTGTTCTGTGTGTTTTACATGCGTGGCTTCATGTAATCCTCCCAACGGGGTTCTTGTTCTGCAGAGGACACAGACACGGAGCACCTCTTTTGTACATGGGATCCTGAGATCCAGGATAGTGGAGATAGTCGTATACCCAGTAGGGGCAAAAGTTAGGACTAAAGCCCGTATGATTACTTCCCATTTATCCATATTCTCTTGGATTGTTTTCACTTGGGTAAAAATGAGCCTCCACATTTCCAAGGACCCCTCTAACACTGGAAACAGCTGCTCCACAGAAAAGGGCCACCTGATAACACTGGAGGGGATGCTAGAGAGGACTAGGGTCCTCCTGGCTCTTTGGCTTCAGCTCACTGAAGGGTCAAGAAACCCTGCTTCCTGTGGGATGACCATGGGCAGATGCTTAATCTTTCTGAGCCTCCGTTGCCTCTATTGTAGTCTGATGGAGTGGACAGACCCATCTCAGGGCCTTTTCCTTGCTGATTGTTTGGAAGTCCCGTCCACAGTATAAACAGGGCAGTTGGAGTAGGTAGGGTTGTTTTGTTGGTGTTCCACGACACTAATGTTGCTTGCACATTCCTCATCACAATAAGACGTACATAATCCTTTATGTCTTTCAGAACACTTACAGACATGCGGTTTTTTGCTGCTGTTTTAGGTTTTGTTCTTTTGTTTGGTTATTATACAGTATTGGCGTATTTTCCTAAGTGAGTAGGATGGCAGCGAACGGTTGTTGAGTGCTTCCTGCATGCCCCACACTGTGCTAGGAGCTTTACCTTCAGGTACGGTATGCTATGATTAGCTGTATTCTTACAGCGAGGGAAGTGGCAGGTACTGTGCCCCTGTGACAGTTGAGGAAGGGAGGCAGTGAGAGGGAAAGGTCATGTGTTGAGTGAGTAGAGCCAGAAGGGGAACTTGGGTTTTACTGTCGCTTCTCTTTCTGTCCTCAGTGTGTGTCCCCTGGTCCCCACAAGAGGCTGGATCTCTTGGGTCTGGTGGTAGGCCACTGCACAGCCAGGAGGCTGGCCGGAGGCACCCTCAATTGCCTTTGGTTGGTGCCTGCTAGGGATTCCCGTGGGGCTTTCCAGCTCTCTGCAGGATTGTTAAGGTGACTCCACATCTGTCTATAGATTTATGAAGCAGGTTCTGGTTTCTCAATTACAGCAGCGGCTTAAAACATGCATTTGCTGAAATAGTGCATGGGAATCTGCTTTGGATGTAAACAGTGGAAAATGGCCCTGTTAAAATAGCTTTATCCACCCATGCACCCAGCCACCCACCACCCACATCCTGCACACCCACTCGTCTGTCTTTCACACAGGGTTGGCTGACTGCTCATGGAGTGCCAAGGAGCCTGCCAGGGCAGTGGAGGGTACTGAGAAGATTAAAGGTATCTGTGCCCTTAGGGAGTAGACAATCTGGCCACCACCTGTTCTATGTGCAGGAGACTTTTGATCTAGACTCTCATACTTTTCTTGATGCTCATCCATGTTGGAGGCAGCGTGAGCCTGCCTGGAGGGCAGGAGACCTCCCTTGTGGTCCCTGGGTCAGTGCCCCTCTGAGCCCTCAGCCTCTCCATCTGTGAAGTGAGAGGATGCACTCAGGACAGACGGAGCTATGACTGAGAGCACAGGCTGCCAAGTCCTATAGCTGTGGATTTGGACCCCAGTTGTCCGTGAAGCAGTCATGGGATCTGGAGCAATTCCTTTGCCTGTCTAAGCCCCAGTCCCTTGTCTATAAAATGAAGACAGTCCTACTAGTGTCCACCTTATGGTGCTGAAGGAGGATAAAGTGAGATGATGCACATAAAGCATATTAGCAGAGCCTTTTTTTTAGCAGTCTTGACACATAAGTACTCAGTAAACATCAGCTTTTGTTCCTACCTCATGTCCCTTTCTGCTCTAAGATGACCATTTCTTTAATAAATGTTCATGTGGTAAGTGGAATCCAGACCTCGGCACTCACAGAAGAAGAGGTCTCTAGTTATCGAGGTACAGTTGACCCTTGAACAACACAGGTTTGAACTATGCACATTCACTTATATGAGCATTCTTTATCTTTTTAAAGGATTTTTCCCCCAATAAATACAGTCATGCACCACTTAAAGATGGGGATATGTTGTGAGAAATGTGTTGTTAGGTGCTTTCGTCATTGTGCAAACATCACAGAGTGTGCTTACACAAACCCAGGTGGTACAGCCTGCTACACACCCAGGCTGCACGGTATAGCACTCACTCACACCACTGTCGCACACATGGTTTGCGTTGACTGAAAAATCCTCATGCATCACATGACTGTACTGCAAATGCCTTCTTGTGATGTTCTTAATAACATTTTCTTTCCTCTAGTTTATTGTAAGACTAGTCTGTACTACATATAACATACAAAATACATGTTGATCGACTGTTTATATTATTGGTAATGCTTCTGGTCAACAGTAGGCTACTAGTAGTTAACTTTTGGGGGAGTCAGTAGTTATACTCAGATTTTTGCGCAGGGTGAGGAGTCAGTGCCCCTAACCCCTGTGTTGTTCAAGGGTCAACTGTAGTTCTTTTCAGGGTCTCTCTCTCTTCCCCCATCTTTTACATTTGAGAAAGTACAATTCCAGGGAATGGATTCTTACAACCAAGTAATAAGCGTCCAAAGAGATCATTTCTTTATTGGAAGAGAATGGCGTTTCATTTCAGCTGCACATGTGGCCCCAGTGCATGTAGGTCGAGGGAGGCCGGTCCTGATTTTATTCTGTCCTAAGTCTGTCTAAAGGAAAGAGCCTGCACTCATGGGTGGCAGCTTAATTTAGAGCCAGAGCAGGGCTTATCACTGACAGGTGTGTTTTTGCTCCATCCCTCAGTTTGTCTTTGCAGAGGTGACTCTCAGGATTAATTAAACCATCTCTGTTCAGCACGGAAGGTGACATGATCACAGTATAGTGCTTTTGTCTTGTGACAGTTAAAATACCACAAGCCATTCTAAGTCCTGGTGTACACACATAACTTACAAATTGCATCGAACGCCACAAGCTGGGTGATTTTAGACCCTTTATTTTTCCCCTTGATTAACTTTGGTAGTTAAGATAAATTCAGGAATCCTCATGTGCTGTTCTGTCTTCCTTAACCTGGGCTTTCCTGATGTGTGAAAGTAGACCTGGGTAGTCTCTCTCCTTGCCAGTTCGTCAGTGCAGCTAGCTCACAGCACAGGGCTGTTTGTACAGAGACCAAAGCCCACTCAGCCCTTTTAGTTCCCTTTAATGATTCGGTCCTGGAGCTGCAGAACCTCTCACTTAATTAGCACTACCAACACTAATTTGTGCTTCTGCCTCAACTTGTCCAGAGCACCTTCTGAACATTAATTCTCTGAGCTCATCAGAAAACCAGAGACACAGATCAAAAAGCATGTTTTCCTGCACGATCCATCCTTGTTGTTTTCTGTTCATGAGGAGCTGTCTCTATTAATTACCCTAACTGTGCAGAGTTGTGGAGTGCACTTTTTAGATTTGACCATGATAGGAGCTGGGCTGGGGACCTGGACTACATTGCAGCTCTGTGTTGCAGAGTCCAAAGTTTCGTGGTCCCAGCTTGGCGGGTGAAATGCACATACAGTGAGGAAATCATGTGGACTGAAATCATCGTGGGGAACATGTGAGCCCCTGTCACCAAGAATGCTTGGAACTGGCATCTTTGGGTGATGGAGAGAGAACTGGCCCAAGTGTCTGTGGCTGCCACAGACCCATTGTGTCCTCTGGGGCAGGTCACAATTCCTTCCCGGACCTTGAACTGGAGCAGTGCTTCCTTTCTGAGTTTTTTAAAGATCCTAAGTGCTGCTTAGGACCGAAGGAGCTCCATGGACAAAAGGTTCACTTGTGTGTGGACGTGGTCCTACCAACTCTGAATTCCTCCTATATAATAAATAATAATTTGCAAATACCCCAGGTCTTGGAAAGCTCAAATGGAATGTTGGGTATACAATAATCAGGATTTAGTTCCTCCTGATTCAGTCAGACCTGGATTCAAGTGACAGTCAATAATTATACATTCCTGGAGTTTTATAAGGATTTCATGAGACGATGCTTATAAACTGCTTGGCATATGTCTACGTGGATAAAAGGAGAAAACTTTCTCCTTCTGCATGAGAATTTTAAAAAATTTACACAGTAAAATTGACCCTTTTTTGGGTGTACAGTTCTCTGAGTTTTCAATCTTCTGTGGATTTGTGTATCCACTACCTCAGTCAGTACCGACACCAATTCCATCAACCTCAGTCAGTACTGACACCAATTCCATCACCCCAGGGGGAAATGCTTGCTACCCCTTTGTAGTCAAAGCTTTTCCCCACCCTGGCTCCTGGCAACCATTAATCTGTTTTCTATTCATGTAGTTTTACCTTTTCCAGAATGTCATATAGAATGTAACTTTTGGAAATTGGCTTTTACTCAATATACTGTCTTTGAGACTCATGAAGTTATTCTTTTTTATCAGTAGTTTATTCCTTTTTATAGCTGAGTGGTATTCTACTGTATGGACATAATCATGTTTATCTGCACAGAATTTGACGTTGGTTAACTAGCTCTGTTTACTGGAAATGAATAATGATGGTATTTGACCAACAAAAATCAAACATCATAATGTAAAACCGTGACATCTCCAAAAGAGATGTACAAATGGCCAAAAAACACATGAAAAGATGCTCTGCATCACCAGTCATTAGGGAAATGCAATTCAAACCGCAGTGAGATACCACCTCACACCCATTAGTGTCTGCTTCCAAAAACCTCCCAGAAAATAGCAAGTGTCAAGAGGATGTATAGAAATGGGAACTTTTGTACACTGTTGATGAGGATGTAAAATGGTGCCAGCACCATGAAAAACAGTATGGCAGTTCCTCAAAAAATTAAAAATAGAATTACCATATGATGCAGCAATTCTACTTCTGAGTATACACCCAAAAGAAATGAAAGCAGGGACTCAAAAAGATATTTGTACATTCACAGTAGCCAAAAGGTGAAATCAACCCAGGTGTCCATCGATGGATGAAGGATAAACAAAATGTGGTCCATCCTATTATCCAGCCTTATAAAGGAAGGGAATTGTGACACATGAAGCAGCATGGGTGATGTTTCAGCACATTGCGCTGAGTGAAATACGCCAGTCACAAAAGGACAGATACTGTACTAGTAGTAGGAGATAGCGGAGAGTAATCAAAATCATAGACAGAAAGTAGGTGGAATGCTGGTAGCCAGGGGCGGAGGGGAGGGAGAATGGGGAGTTACTAGTTAACATTTAATTAATATTCAAGTGCAGTTTTGCAAGACAAAAAGAGTTCTATGGTTGGATGGTAGTGATAGTAACACAACAGTGTGAATGTACTTCTTACCACTGAACTATATGCTTAAAGATGGTTAAGATGGTAAATTTTATGTTGTGTGTATTTTACCACAATTTGTCAAAAATTACCAGGGATAATGTATTTTTCAATATTTATTTACATAATCTTTTAATTGTAAGTATCTTAATAACAAAACAGTAAAAACATGATGGTATATGATAATTGTTATTGGGCAGCTACTTATGATAAAAGTGACCTCTAGTTTAATTAATTACATCTGCACTGGGGGACTATAGGTGACCCATAAACACCTGGTAGAACATCAGACAGCGCCTCCTTGAGCGAAGTGACTCTTGTAATGAAGCACTTCCCTTGAGGTCACCTGTGCGATTTTGAGCCACTGCCTGCTGTGGAGCAGGAAACTTTAAGCCAGGGAGGATCCCGAACCCGTCAAATATGGATCTTTGCCTTGGACCTGAGCTTCTCAGCTATGGTGGGCTCCTTCAAGGACCCTCACAGAGGGGCTTGTCCAGTGCTGCCCTCTGGCAGCCTTTGGTTCCCGTCCTGTATCTGTCCACATAGATGGGTACCACGAGTGGCTGATGAAGTCCAAGGGCCTGAAGAGCCCCAGAGCACAGTAGCTGTTTTAGCTTGGTGCACGTGGTGAGTGCTTGGTGCGTTTCAGTTGTTAATAAAGACCCTCAGACTCCTCAGTGGCTTCCATGTGAGACTCTGCCTGAATACCATCATGGGCACTTACTCTCTGAGTTGATGACACAGATGGCATTAACTGTAATGTTGTTTGTCAGGATTCCAGGCTATTGGCCACATTCATGAGACGGTATCATTGACTTGGGGGAAGGGAAGAGAGAGATTGGTATCTGTAGAAGCACAATCAAGGCTTTCTCTAAAGATCTGAAGGCTGAGCAGACGCTGCCTGGTTGAGATTGTCACGACAGGGTCTCTGGTCCCATGAGTGTCATCAACACCTCTCTGTATAACTCTGGGATGATAGGCAGGTACAGGTGGTTTGGTTTCTTTTTGTTTTGTTTTTGTTGTTGTTGTTTTTTTATCTGATACCATGGTACCAACACATGTAAGACATATTATTGATATAATAATATTAATACTTCTCAGGAAACAAAACTAAAATACATTAGCAGGGTGTACACTCTGATTTCAAAAGTTAAACTGAAGAAGTATACATCTTAGAATCAGGGACTACAGTATGAAACACTGATTCATTCTTTAGCTGGTTTCTTGAGCCCCTACTGTCTATAGTTCATGGCATTAGATACTGGGGACCTGCAGATAGATAAGCCAAGACTCCTGCTGTCATGGTGTTCACTGTGACTGGCCTGAACTGTCCTCTCCAGCAAGACCTGGCCTTTGATTGAAGAGTCAGACTCTTGAGTTTGGCTTATAAACATAGCTCTGTTCCAGCCTCACAGCTAGATGCCTGGATACCAGCGGAAAATTACTTTGAGGATCATTGTGCTCATCGAGACTGTGACAGATGGGGTGATAATCACACATCCCAGCTTACACCTGCTGTCGTGGTATAAGTATTAATAGCACCCTCCCTATCACTCTCAAAAGTGCCCTGGTTTGGATGGGAAGACACTGAGGGAGGGATCAACTACTAAGTTCCACACATTTGTGTTGGCGAGGGTCTGGGTTTGCCATGAGAAAACTAAGGAACATGGCCTGTTTCGGCATAGGACAAAGCCCATTGCGTCTGCAGGCGGGTCCGCCACATTTGGGTTTGGTCCCAGTTTTCCTGTGGGCATCTGCCACTTCGTATGTTCTGATCACTCTGCTCATGGAAGCATCAAAATCTGGGACAGTTTGGTTTAAACAACAATAAGCATATACATACAACAGTCAAGTTTTGTCTTATGATCAGTGTTTTCCTTAGGATAGAAATTAGTGTAACTGTGTCTTAAATTCATTATTTGGAATGGATAGAGGGGATATTAGCGTTTGTGTCAAGTCTTATAGAGAAAGTTGGAAAAAAACAATTGTATAGAAACTCTAGTCTGGGTTAAATAGGACAGAGATTCTGTTTTTGCTATAGAAAGAAGTGTGGATGGGGAGTGAGTTTTTGTAAGTTCAGTTTTATTCAAGGGATATATTTGATGTGTAAAGGAACCAGTCAGAAAGACAGGTAGGGAGCTTTGTGTTTATGACACATTGGTAGCTTGCAGCCTGTTTGTTAGCAGGGACTGAGGCAGGATCATCTGGGACAGGTGGTCCCTTTCCCAAGGACCTGCCTGCTGGGTAGCCCAGATGCTGTCCCCCTTCTCTAGTGGGCCTCCAGCTTTGGCACGTGGAGGTTGCTGGGCTCTAGCCCAGCTTTGACTCAGGAGGTCTGGAGTAGGACTAAGAACTGGCATTTCTGACAAGTTCCCAGGTGCTGCTGGTGGGGTGGGTGAGTGGGGGGCACATGTCGGAATCACTGTTTGAAGTATGGAGATGGTACTGGGGATTTGCCCTTAGAAGAGGAGGAGGAGGAGGAACCGTAGAGTAAGGACGTGAGCAGCTTCTGTGCGTTGAAGCCGGGAGCTGTGCTGCATAGATATATTCAATCCCCTTGCGGTGCTGCAGTGGGCTGGTAGTGGCCTCGCGTCACGGATGGCAGAGTGAGGCCCAGAGCATTTACGTGATTTGCGAAACTGGCATGTGGGAGAGCTGGGTCGAAGCCACTCCCCAGTACTGAAACAAACCCTCATAACATGCTTAAGTGGCCAGGACATCACAGATTGAAGAAGATTCGAATAGCAAGCACAGTAAACCCGGGCATGACAGTGTTGACACTTCTACTCCCCGTGCCTGCTTTTGTGAGCAGTATTATGAGGTAAAAAGCAGAGATCTAATTAGCTCTGATGAGAAGAGGGCCGGGGAGATGAGCAGTTAGGAAAAGAACTCTTGGATGAATCTGAAACTAAATGTATGTTGTGCCTTGGGATATTAGCTAATTAATTTGGTTGATGTACTAGTCATCATGATTAGCAGGACATTTTAAAACTAAGCATTTAGAACTTTAAAGACCAAACTCTAAAATTTAAATTGTTTAAAGTCATACAGCATCACATTAGTACTTGGAAAACATTGTGGTGAATGTTTATAAGCTTCTTCTGAACTGTTTTCAAGTATGAGTGTTCTAGTAACATGTGGAAACGTCCATCTCAGCCCTCCTTTTCTGGATCTTCTGTCTCTTCCAGAATCTCAATTTTGGAAAGTCCTAGGGCTGAGTCTTCTGGCCTTTTCCTACACAGTCTAGCCCCTTGTTTTTAAATGCCATCTAAACACTGCTTATTCCCAAATGTGTATTTCAAGCCCTGAGCTCTCCCCTGAACTGAGGACTGCTCACTTACCATCTCCTCTTGACGTCTTAAGCATTCAGACTTGACGTGGCTCTCCACCTTGTCCCCTGCCTCCTCCCTCAGTGCGCATCACTGTAAATAATGCCATTTTTTACCTAGATGTTCAGGCTCCAAAATCTTGGAGTCACCCCTGACTCCTCTCTCATAACCCACATCCAATCTGTGAGTAAGTCCTCAGATATATCCAAACTCTGGGCACTCACCACCTCCTCTGTTGACACTTCCTCCGGGCCACCACCACCTCCCCGGACTGTCACAGTGCCCTCCTAACTGGCTTCTTGGTTTCCACTCTTGCCTCAGAATTGCCTAGTCTTCAGTCAGCCACCAGTGTGCAAATTAGATCAGATCAGGCCTGTTCAGAATTGTCCAGTGGCTTCCCATTGCACTGTGAATAAAATCCAGGAGTCCTCACCGTGGCCCCTGGCCCCCTGTACTCTGGCCCTGGCTCTTTCTTACCACTGTCCCCTGCTGCTGTTCCTCAGCCATGTGGACTTTTGAGCTTTGCCTCCAGATGTTCCTGCCTCAGAGCCTTTTGCACTTGCTTTCCCTCTACCTGGAATGTCCACTCCCCAGGTGCTGTTGTACACCTACTGAGAGCCCACCCTCAGGAGCCTGCCACCAATTGCTGTGTAGGGGACCCTTTCTGCTCTTAAAAACCAGCTTTCTCACGGACAGAATGGAGCAATGTAGGGCTGTTGTGAGTTCATGCCCATATGGGAAGCACGTAGAACCTAAGTGTTGGTGGTACATGAGCTGTTCTGGGTGCACGTTAGCTCCCTGACTACTCTCAGGTCTCTCTGTTCACACATCACCCCAGAGGGGCCATCTCTAACCATGGGGTCCCTTCACTTTTTCCCCATACTGTCCTGTAACCCCAGCTTTTCTTTTTTTAACTTAGTGTCTCTCTGCTTCTTTTTTTGTGATTTTTCTCCCTCATTAGGTGGTAAACTCCTTGTCAGCTGCTATTCCACCAGAGCCCAGAAGGGTATCTGGCACAATGATGGAGCTTGCTGGTTTTTGTTCAGTGAGTGGATTAAAGCACATGTTGGGTGTGGGCTCAGCCTGTTAAGGGAGCATAACTAGTCAGGTTAGGAGACTGTCTCTGGAGGTAAGGAGCTGAGAAGGGCAGGTGACAGCAGTTCCTGGAAGTGCAGGGAGTGGGGGAGCCTTTCCTCAGTGAGGGCATTGCCTCTTCTGACACTGTCGGGGCCCGAGCAGAGCAGAGGTTGTGGGGCCCCTTGATGGTTGCCTGTAGAGGGTCTGCTAGATGTTACCTTTCATTTGTTCGATTTCATTTGCTTAGCTGGAGAGGAAGGAGGTGAGATACAGTGCAGGCAGGCAGGCAGGAGTGGGCTTGGGTGTGGTGTCGAGTCTTTGGCCATGGCAAAGGCCCCCGATTGGGGAACATGGCAGGTGAAGGTAGGGAAGGTAGCTTGGGGGCTGGACTCCAAAAGGCATCAAATGCCCGTCCAGGCAATGGACACTTCCTCCTGTAGGTCTTCTAGGAAGCATCATGAGTTTAAGAAGTGTTTGCCACACATATTTAGATGTTCCCCCGAGTGTTCTGGGTATTAGAAAATAAGTAGCAGAGAGGAAAATTACTATTTTTGTTCACTTAAAAAAATAGTTTCTTTATCTCAGTTCCAGGTGGAATTGATGAAATTAGAGGCATGGGCTTCCTCCCTTTCCTGTCCTGCAGGCTAGACTTAGTTCTTGGCCCAGTCCTGACTTTTAAAAGAATAACAAATAAATAGCTTCTTCAGGAGGCTGGGTGCTGACTTAGCCACGAGAGCTCTGCCTTCATTGCCCTTCCTTTACTGAGTGAGCCAGCATCATCCACTGAGATCCGTGAGAACCCAGATGCTCTGAAGTGGGGGGCTGGTCTGACTCCCATAATTTGCAAGTTAGGTTAAACCCCCAGAAAGAGGGACTGGCTGACTTTACAGATCATTTTGTAGAGTGTCACTTCTAAGCCTACCTGGGCAGAGAAACAAAGCATCCTTGTTTGGGGTACAGTGTCGATATTCAGTAAGGACCAGTGCTTTGTTGTTGATAACACCCCTGCCAGAAATCAGGCGCTGGCTAGCTGTGGAAAAACACCAGACTACAAGTCAGTGGTTTGGGTTCTCTGGCTGAATGTGAAATCTTGGTGACATGGACATGTCTTTCCCTCTCTGGACTTCAGTTTCCTCATTTCAGTATGAGAGGGTTAGACTAGTTCTGTGGTTCTTAACCTTTTGGAACTCTTTGAAACTTTGATGAAAGCCATGAACTTCTCTTCCTGGAGAAATGAACACACGTGGTTGGGTCAACATTGTCGGAGAACCCCTTGAAGCCCGGGAGATGAAGTCCTGGACCTCTAAACCTTCTCCTGTCTGACCTACCTCCCCCATTCACATACCTCCTGCTACCCAGGGCCTTTGCACCTGCTGCTCCTGCCCAGAATGTCTTCACTCCTTGGCTTGGTCAACAACTCTTGCTTATTCCTCGAGTCTTACCCTTCCCTGACCTCCCAGGTTAGAATAGGTCACCCTGCTAACACGCTCCCCTCCCCGGATCGCAGTGGTAACTAAGTGATTCTTATGCATGTTATCTTACTGTCCCTAAGCTGTGACATTCCAAGACTGATCTGTGAATATGAGAGTGTGTCCGATGTCTGTGCTTCCTGTGACACATCGTATGAGATGTGCCTTTGCCTTTGATGGTTTCCTCTGGAGCTGAGCAGGGAAGTCACTTCAAAGCAGGGTCCTTTTGGTCTCAGAAGACTGGCTCCCAGGCTTTCTGCCTCACTGTGAGGCTTGACCTCCAGACTGGTTGTCCCCCTTTGTTTATGTTCAGGACTAAGCTGAAACTCCCACTTGGAACAGTCCCACAGTGCTTAGCGCTTCCTCGTATTGTTGTGCTTTTCTCTGGAGGGGAAGTGACCAACATCAGACTTTCCTCCCAGCAGACAAATTCCATGCACAAAGGCTTATGTCAGCTCCTGGGCACCACTGGAGGAGAGCCCGGCCTGTCTCCCTGCCTCCAGGGGTGAATGCATTGAGGGAATGAGTGATTTACCAAAATGTTGCAGTGGATCTTACTGTGATGTGTGAAAAATACCCCTTGTAAGGGTAAAGGTTTTTCTTTAATATATCTAAAGCTGGATGTTTATATGCAATGAAATAATGAAAACAGTAACAGCTATTCTAGTTCATGGTTGCAGTTTGATTTGAAGAGGAGCTTGGCATGCAGTGTGAGGTAGTAGGGAGTTGGCAGTGGCCCTCATGTATCTGCTGTCTTTCCTGCCCCGTCACTGGAGGAGTGAGATGGACACGTGCTCTTCTTATTCCCAAGTTTGGAACCCAAGGCTGTGGCTTTGTAAATGTGGCTCCTATATTGCAAATCAGAAGATGAGGCCCTAAGTGCATGTAGAGGTTAGATTTGGCCTCATTGATTTTCAAGTGCTGGCAAGATTATTTCTCTCTCCCTCGGGACAGGCAGGGCTGGTACCATGATGGCCATGGCACCTGGGAATTGTGGCAGAGCACACTGAGCAGTCAGACCCCGAGCGGCATTCAGTGCCTCTTAAACTCGGTCCCTCTGGTTTTGTGGGTCTCTTGGGAATATCGTCTTTAACTTTTACTCTAGTTCCATAATTTTCTCCCATGTTGTGCCACCCGACCCCAATAGAACAAAATTCCCTTTGCTTGTGTGCCTTTGGCTAAATTAACTGAAGCCAGAAATCTGCCTTCTGAGCCAATACAGTTTCGCAATCTTGAGATTATAAAAATGTTAAGATAAATATTTATCAGGGATTCCTCGGTGTCGGGCAGCATGCTGCGCACTTCCATAAACATCTTTTCATTTGATCCTCAGTGCGGCTGAGGAGGTGGGACTGGAATCATGCCCATTGGACAGATGAGGGAGCTGAGACTGTGGCGCCCCGTTGGTAAAGCCGTGGCAGGGTGGGGGTCTGACCCGGGGGTTGGGGCTCCGGGCCTGCCTGCTCTCCGCGCTCCAGGGCATGCTTTCAGAGCTTCTCTGGCCTCCAACTCAGGCTTCGAAATCGAGGCACCCTTTCCATCTACCTTGACAGTTTCTTCCTTTTTACTGAAACCATGTGTGGTTTCGTGCCCTTTCGTCCCAGGAAACCCATTGTTCAAAATTTAGGTGGCTGACTCTTTCTCCAGAAAAATTATTTCCAAACTGAAGTGGAAGATTGGAGCTTGAGGTCATAAGCCCCTGACTGTGTATGTCGTCTGTGTCCTGTCTCCTTTGGAAACTGAGGTTTAGCTTGCCCTTTGATGTCTGCTTTCCCCTGGAAACACCGAACGAGTGAAATCAGTTTGTTTTGTCAGATGGAACACTCTTCGGATGTACTTGGGTCTGAGGGTGAGAACCCTGAAAAGAAGGCATGACATTGGAGTCTGTGTGACAATGCTTCTTGTGGCACACCCAAAATTGGTCCATTTTTAACTTGCAGCTTCTCGATCACCCGATTCCCCACTCCTCCCCTAAGGAAAAGCGTACTGGAAATATAGTTCATTCTCTGAGGCTGCTGCTGTGCGGATGAGTAATAGTGTCAGAGGAGGGCCGAGGAAAGAGCTGCTTAATATAGCCGGTTACTGAGAGCCACCGGTAGGGCGACAACAAGCCTTTTCTTCACGTTTCCTCCTTCGGAGTCCAGAGAGTTTGAAAGGCAGGAGGCGAAGACCTTCCAGGGTAGAATTCAAGTTTCTCTTGTAAGGGTTTGCCCGCGCTCGCCACCTGGTGATTGGCATGTTGGAGAGATGAATCCCCTTTCAGCCGGTGGCTCAGTCCTTACTCGCTGTTCAGCGAAGACGCCTGGGCTTGGAAGGGCCCTGTGATCCTCTGGCCTCAGAATGGGCAACACTGTTGAAAAACGGAAGCCCCTGAAACGAAGTCATCTGTGCCCCTGGAAACAAGGTAAGAAGACCCTGGGCTTCATCTTCAGGAGGAAGGAAGGAGGCAACCTTCGGGTAGGATACTTTGACTCAAAACCAGCGCTAAATTGCTCAGGGAAACACCTTTCAGATGAGAAAAGGTTTGCAGTTCAACATAGTTTAAAGAAAATTAAGAATTCTAAGGAATCAAGCGACTTGTATCTCAATATGGTGGTGTGGCTTGGTAGAGAATTTATTCAGCTTGAGGTTTTTATTCAGTGCAACATGTGTCTGTTGGTTGAAAATTTTTAGTTTTAAAAAATATTCCAAATAAAACTTTTGATATCCTGGAGTTTGAATCTTTTGTGACAGTTTGGTTTAGAGAATGTTATTAATAGCTTTTAAATATATAGATCCTTTCTTCCAAAGGGTTCAAAGGGCCTTCTGTGAAAAAGCTCATGTTTATCTCCTCGATGCCTCTTATATGGGGCAGCAGCATCTATTAACACCTACTCCTGTCTCTCAAGGGCTCGTGTTAGTGTCTGCGTTGTGGAGAAGGAAGCCAGTGGGACCACAGAGTAATGCTGCGATGCTCTCGGAACTGGGGGACCTCTTAACAGTGTCCCAAGGCAGTTTGCTCTTCCGGTGCACGCAGCTGCCTTTTTCACTGTTGTTAACCCAGCAGAGCAGCAGTGGGCAGACCCAGGAGGCATGTCAGACTGTCAGAGATGGTACCCTCAGACTTCATCAGGTCTGGCTTTTTTACCGCCACTTGCTAAAAAAAAGTGGAGATTACACTTGACCTGTAGCAAGACAGTTTGATCACAGCTGTGTGTGGTTGGATGTGTGTTGATGTACAGAAAAAAATAAACTGAAAGAAAATGCATGGAAATGTTAACAGTAGTTGCCTTTTGTGGTCAGAGTATGAATAATTTGCTTTTTAAAAGGGAAAAGTAGATGGGATGCTAATTTACGGTTCAGCTTTACCCCTTCTGACAGAATTTCTGTCAGTCACTCTTTGTCCAACAAGTTACTTTGAAAATGGTGCTTTTTAATGGTCCTCTACCAGATCCTGCTTTGAACAGAAGAGTGATAAGACATTGGGGGGCAGTTCAGGAAATGTGAATATGAACTGGGTAGTAGATGGTATTTGGGACCTTTGAATATTTTATTACATGTGATAATGGTCATGAGTTACATAGGAGTATGTCCTTTTTTGGACAGTTATGCTGAAGAATTTAGAAGTGAAGGGTTATGCTGTCTATAATATTGCTCTAAAATGGTTCAGGTCAATGAATATGAATGCAAACATACAGATAAGCAAAATAGGGTAAGTTTAATTATCCTAAAAATAGGATAATTAAATAGGAAAAAAAATGTAGAAACCAGTTGCTGATTAGGACATCATAGTACAGCGTCCTTCAGAAGAATGCATCTTAGCAGACGTGGGTATTGTAGAGGTGAGTTGGCATGTGACTCTGCTTCAGTGCCACATGGGCCAGTATTTCCAGCCACCAAGAATAACATTGGCGTTGATCTACAAGCACCACTTAAAACTGGAATTTAATGTATTTACTTACTTTTGGATTATCTATGATTTTCCTTAGAAAAATGTGTAAGAGTTCAAACTTCTTAAAATTTCCATTGCAAGCAGCTGGATTTACAGGCAGAAGTAAAAGAAAGCTTTATGTTATATTTTGTTATTTTATTTAGTGGTGTTGATTTAAATGAGAGGAGTTGGAGGACCACCATTGATAGGAAGGTCTTCAGGATCCACATTAAACTGGGAATAAAAAGGAGAGCGGGTCATTTTCCCCAGTTTCTAAGTGCCTGCTGACCAGAGCATGTCTTTGCCAGCACAGGGCATTTTTCTCCCTGACGCGAAGTCCATCAAAGCCCTGCCACGCACCCTCAGGGACATGGGAGTGGACTGGTCCTTCGTAGTTTATGATTGTCTTTGTCTCTAAAGGTTGTGTTTTGGAAATGCAATTTTAGAGCAGTATTTAAAAACTGGATATAATGAATCCAGGCATCACCCTGACCCACATGCATTTTCCACAATCCACGCGTTTGTGAATCTCAGCAGATGGCTGATGGCTGATGGCTCCAGGCCAAGGTAAAAGCGGGCACGTCCCCAAGTGCATTTGCTACCCCCTGACTTCTGTCCAGCCTGTCTGTTGCCCTGCGATGGTAATGCCGGACAGTCATGTTTTTAGGAAGGTCAAGCCCAGAGTACATTCTGATGGGAAACTTAAAGGAAATCATTATCTGCCCTTTGGGTCATTTACATTTCTGCTTCTAGGTCGTACATCTGGGAAGTTGAAAAACTGAAGTGACAGAATACTAGTTCTACAGAATACTAGTTCGAGAAACTTGAGTCTCACCACCTCTGCCTGTTGTTACCCTAAAGAGCACTTTACACCCAGTGGAGAGATGTCTTTCTGATGATTTTAAACGGTGCAGGATGGCCCCGTCTCAGAAGGCCAACGTTATATGAGTACTCTTTGACTCTTACTGTTCTTGTTTTTCTTACAGCTGTCAGAAGCCAAGACATTAAGGAAAAACAGTACTGCTCTTTTTGGTTTTTACAATAATGGACACTTGCAGTGGTTGATAAATTTGAGTCATTTGTGTTCCCATAGTGAGTTCTAATAGGCCCCCATACAAAACACCAGGCTGAGAGGGAAGGTAGGGCAGGAGTGGCTTCCAATGATCTAGAGTTCCAGCCAGAGCTTTGCACCCCACCTGCCATCTGACCTGAACAAGTGGGTTGTGTAATCCCAACTCACCTCATCTCCTCACTGCTCTCATTTCCAGTGGCCTCCACACGAGAGCACACCTTACGGTGTTACTTGTTTACTTATAGCCCTCACCACGGGGAGTTTTTTATTGACCTGTTTGCTCCATGACCTGGCTGTGAGGGTTATCCTTCTGTTCTTCCCACAGGCACAGTGTGTGGCACTTGGTGCCCTTGTGAGTGCACGGAACTGAGTGCTTTCTGGCTCCCACTGTGACCATGTGGGTATAAATGAGGTATGAAAGGCAGAACCTGGCTCCTGGTACATAGTAGATGCTCCAGAAATGAAAGCTGCTAATGGTGGTGTGTGGTGGTTCTGTGGGGCTTAGAAATGCTCATTCTCTGCCTTTGTCTGAAATAGAGACATGGTGGGGGCGGGTGAAAATAGGTGCATCTTTCTCTATCCCACTGCAATTCTGGATTTACAGAGTAAATTTATTGGTAATTGTTCACACTGCCAAAGATCCAATCACAAAAGGGTTTAAATGATAGGCACCATTTAGTTGTTGATTATTGACTCAAGCACCTGAGAAGACTCTCATTCTCCCTCCCTCCCTCCCCCTCTGCCCTTCTCCCCTATCCCCCTCTCCCTCCTTCCCTCCCCCTCCTTCTCTTCCTCTGTCTCTTTTTCTTCCTCTCTCTCAGAAATAATTTGAAGGGTTGCTTACAGTATTTGGTTTTGGGGAGTACAACATAGGCAGAAGTTTCCTTGGAAATTAAAAATTGCAGCAGTAATTGCGAATTGAATCATGTCCTTCGGAAATCGCAGCAGCTCAGGCCATAGCAGCCTGGTAAATGGAAATATTGATTGGCATGTTTGTACATGTTTGTTGGGTATGAGTGAGCAAAATTAACACCCTCAATGGAAGAGCTAACTAGAAAAAGTGTGGGGTTTGTAGTACTGGAGGGAGACTGGCTGGCGGACGTGGGGTGGTGTGGGGGTTGGAGAGGCAAGGATTTGCATAAGTTCCCATGCTCTCTGGTTCCTGTGCCGTAGGGGCGGATTTCTAATTGTTTGGATTCCAGTCAGCTTGGTGCTCAGACTTGCCTCTGCAAGCTTGGTGGCGAAGATGGACATGGGGCCTCTGGACAACCGCATGCCAGGTCAGGAATAAGATGGCTTGTCTGGCCAAAGCTGAAGCCGTCCCCGTGCCACCATCCATTTTCTGGTCTTTATTCCGTTGGTGTGGCACTGCAGTGGCTGGCGCCTGGTACGAGCCACTCAGGCAGCACTCTACAGTGTGTGAGGGCCAAGTGCTGTGCCCCAGCTGCCCGCCCAGTTACTGCCTTCTAGCTGACTGTGGCGAGCCTCATGACATCACACTTGCACGCCTGTTTCCTGGTATCTTCCTGAAATTAATAATGACTCCCACCTCAAAGGACTGTTGCAAGGATTAAATGAGATAATTCATGTAAAAGGGTGAGAGCCTTTAGTATAGAGTAAGCACTTAATGACTAAAAGTAATTCTTACCATACATTGTGTAATAGAAGGAGCCCTGGATCTGCAGGGGCCACACGTGGCTCACGGGCCTGACTGTCCCAGTCCCAGCTAGTGGTGTGCCTTTGGTTAACTCCACCTGTTTCCTTCTCTCAGCTGAAGGAATCACATGCCAGATGACCTCAGAGGTACCCTTGTGGGCTGTGGATCAGTGACCATCAGCACTGGCTGCTCAACCTGCCAGCTCCCTGGTGTTTGTCCGCTGCTGCAGAGTAGCCATCACAGGGTTTTATGGGGTCGAGTTTCTTTGAAAATAGCTATTGCAGGGCCAGACATGATTAAGCTAGTCCTAGTTAACTAGAATAGTAAACTAACCAGGACAACCCACTTTCGCATTCCCAGTAGTGGTGTTGAAATGTTTTTGTTTTTGTTTTTGTTTTTGTTTTTGTTTTTTCACAATTACATAGTGATTAGGACTGTGGACTCTGGAGCCTAGGTGGCCAGGGTTGAACCCTTGGGCCCCCACTTCCTAGTTGGCTGATCGTTAAGTTAACTTCTGGGCTTCTGTTTCCTCATCTGTAGATAGTCCTACCTCACAAGGTGGTGTAAAGTGCTTAGAATAGTGCCTGACATACAGTAAGTGTCCAGTAACTGTTTATTATTGCTGTTATTTTTAGGTCAGAATACAGAGAAATTAACATTTGATTTTAGTTTAAAGATATTACATCATTAAAGAAAAAATTTGAAAAAGTCAAGAAAATGCACGTTGAGTGTCTAAATCTAAAGAACCGAACACATATTGAGTGTGCACAAGTATTAGTGTGCATAAGTATTCACTTTGCTGTTCTATTTCCTAGAATATTGTTATATAGTTGTGATCATGTGCAAATCTATTTTTTCTTTGATTAATGCCTCCATGTGGTCTTCAGAATCATAATGACTGTGACCATCCATCATGTTGATATTCCATAACTTATTAAATCATTTACCTGCTGCTGGATATTGAAATCATTTCCCCATTTTTTTGTTGTTATATCTGTGATTCCACTGGATGATTTCCTTCAGATAAGTTCCCAGTGTAAAGTTCCCAACTCAGGAACACAGGAATAGCTCTAAGGCTCTTGCCATGTTGTTTTCCCAGGAGGGATGTATCTGTTAACATTTTCATGAGTGATGCCTAAATATATCAGCCACAACACATCAGTATTTAATATTATCATTTTGAAATTGTTTCTTTCGTAAAACTTAAACTATGTTTATTAATGTTATAGTGATGAGTTAGTTACCTGATGGCCTGGGGCTCAGAGAAGGAGCATGGGAAGTTCAAAAGCCATTATCAGTCCAAAGAATCCCCCCCCCCCCCAACCTTTAATTCTTTTTTCCCATGGTCCTTTGCATAGACTTGGCTCAGTGGTATTCAAGTGCTGAATTTCATAGAAAAGAGGCATGAGGCTTTAAGGTTACCTGGTTACCACAACTTTTGTCTTCTGCCTCCAAGGGACCAATGATTATTAAGCACTTTAATTTCCTTCCACGAAAGGGACAGATTGAGCCCAGAAGTGTTATTAACATCGTTAGTGTAATGCTTACTGTTAGGTAGTATGACTAATGATCCAATGTGACTATGACCTAACTCTGCCTCTTAACCACTTCTGTTCAGGGCTGACTTGTTACCATTTCCCCAGCTGCTTGTACATGATCGGGGCACCGGCTCAGTTGCTACTGAGATAGATCTACTGCTATTAAACAGCTTACTACAAAGGTGGTTTGGGTGAACAAGTGCGGAGCATCAGGGTGTTAGAGTAAATGAAATGGAGGGAGGTGATGTGTCTTCATTGGTGAGGTTCCCAGCCCTGTTTGGACGTGACCATAAATAGGCTTCAAGGCAAAAGGAGTTTTCAAAGCAAAGGTTACTTAACATGCCTGTGGAATCTTGAGCTAAAAGGGAACAGTAAAAATCTCCTAAAATGATTCCCTAATTTTACTAATGAAGAAATTGAAGCTTAGAGAAATGAAGTAACTTGTCTGAAGTCCCATAGCTAGTTTGTGGCTTGGTGTCCCCTGTGTAGGATAGTAATATAATAATGATATAATAATGTATATAATAACTATAAAATAATACAACATATATGAAGTATTGTGATTATGTATTTTATATTTATATATTAACATGTTATGAAATATAATATGTTCCAGATACTATATATACAATGTATTTTGTATATTGTATCTCATATTACAGTATGTAATAATACATGTAGTAATTATGCAGTAAAAATATGTTGGGATATAGTATTATAATAATTCTGATAGCTTCCTGTATGCCAAGCACTAAAAGATCCATGTACATTAAGGGCTCCCATAAGTAGGTTTTTTTGTTAAGTGAAAGATCAGATGTAGGAAATAGAAACCAGAAATGTGAAGGAATTTTTCTCATGAGAAATGTGGGGTGTTGTTTTGGGTGTGGGTAAGAAAAGGGAAGGAAACTTCACTTTGTCACCAGATATTTCCAAATTTAGAACAATATCTATTCTATTCCTTGTCATTGGCTTTAGGATACGCTCTACCCTGGGAACATGCGTAAAATAGATTTCCGTGTTGGGTTGTTTCTTTTCCAGCTGCATAGAGGGTGTCACCATTATTAAGATACTAGCGGTGGCCAGTGGTCACTTTATATATGATTACCTTTTGGCAGTTGCTTTTCGGGCCTTGATTTCGGAAATTACTTCATGCTGAAGTACTGAGGTGACTGTTTCTAGGGACCTCTGGTCGCAGCTGAGGAATTTGCCCCAGGATAGTTCATGTGTGTCAGGGGAAGGTTAACTTCTTAAAGGGCCGGATAGTGAATATTGTAGGTTTTGCAGGGCCAAGGTCAAGACGACTACGTAGGTGCTTATGTAACCAACTAAAATGAAGCCACTTAAGAACGTGAAAACCATTCTTCACTTGCAGGTCATGAACAAGCAGCCTGCACGAGCCACCAGGAAGCTGGTGCTGTATCGGCTGCAGGCAGCAGTTTGCCAACCTCTGACCTACAGGGGTCTTTGTGGTTCAGCCATCAGTTACCAAAAACACCTTTAAATTTTTAGGGCAGACGAAGACTTAAATACCATCTTCCAACGGCCTCATTTGTATTATTGGGGTTACTTAGCCGAGCCTTCTGGTTCCTAGTCTACCTACCAGACACACATTCAGATCTTTATCTGCAAACGTCATTCTTTCCATCGCTACTCTGATGAGAAAATAGATGATGGAAGGTTTACGGAACCTGCTACTGAATGTGGAGGCCTTAAACACTTTGCCTTTACCATCAAAGGGAACACTACTAAAAATATCTCCACTTCTGTAGTCATTTATTCATTGACTGATGGATGTTCATTCATTCAAGGAATATTTATTGAATGGGGCCTGTGTCAGGCACTATTTTAGGCACAAGGAGATACCTAATGATGAGACATCGCTACCCTCCGAAGTGAGTATACTAACAAGTAAAATGTATAGTCTGTTGGATGACAGGCATCGTGTAGAGAAGAAGGCAGGGAGGGGTAGGACATGCAGGGCTGGGGGAGGGGCTGTCAGTTGTCCAGAGGGTCGGGGGGTGGAGGGCCGTGCGGCCGCAGTCTGAGCAGGGGTGCTGTCCTGGAGAAGTGGCTGGTCAGAAGGCCTGCGATGGGAGTGGCCGGCTTGTCTTCGGACGGCCTTGAGGCCAGTGCAGCTGCAGTAGGCTCCTGAGAGACGGATAAGAGAGGTCAGGGGGCCGCAAGTCGTAGAGCCATATAGGGGGCTGTGAGGCGTTTGAAGGGAAAGCCAGCGGGATTTGCTGAGAGGTTGAGTGTGGGCTTGAGAGAGAAAGAGGGTAAAGGATGACTGCAGTGTTTGGGCTTGGACACCTGCCCTGCTCATCCTGGCTGCGCGGTCTGACGGTGAAGTCCGCGAACTTACCGCCGTGCTCTTTGTTGGCAGCCCTGCACAGACAACTCGGCAAGGTGTCATAACCTCGGCAAGTTCACGAACATAATTGTCAGATTTGGGGTATGATGACAGCTCTGATGGCCATTCCAGAAAAAGAGTTCCAAGATTGCTCTGAAGGGTGGACCAGGCGCTGGTGTTGGTGCACGGTTTCCCAAGGGCAGTACTTGGAAGGTGACCATGGTGATACTCAGCAGTGAGGTGCGTAGCATGTTTTCGAGGACGAGTTCACACAATTAATTGTCCGACCTCGTAAACAAGAGGAGTGCCAGTGCAGCAGTTGGGGGTCGATCAGGAATTAGATTTGGTACAAGTTGCCTCTGAGGTTTCTCTTAGAGACTTAGAAGGAGATGGCCATTAGGCAGTCAAGTGTAAGAATCTGCATTCAAAGAAGTCTGGGCTTTTTTGACTTTGGCGTGTGAGACTGGATGATATCACCAAGAGAGTGAGAGAAGAGGAAGGGCCAAGACTGAGCCAGCGGCACTCCGCGTTAGATTGAGGAGATATGAACGACCCTCTAGTCAGAACCACAGGAAGACTGTGGTGTCCCAGAAGCCCAGTGCAGAAGGTGTGACAAGCAGGAGGGAGCAAGATGACAAATGATGCTGGCTTGAGCCATGTGAGGACTAAGAATTGATAGTGGGATTTAGTAACACGGGGGTCACTGAGCACCTGATAAGAAGTTTCAGTGCAGTGCTGGGGGTGAGAGAGGGTTTAACAGAATGGACAGAGAGGAGTGGACACAGGGAGTGTGGAAGTTCTTTGAGGAGTTCTGCTGCAAGAGTGAGCAAAGCCAAGGTGGTAGTTAATCATTAAAGAGTAGTGGGGTCGGGAGAGTTTTCGAAAAGGGAGAAGTAAGGCATGACTGCATGCTGACAGGAATGACCCAGTCGGAAAGGAAGAAGCTGATGACTGGGAGAGTTACTGGACAAGACAGAAGTGATAACAGCTCCTTGTGATTGAGTACTGCTCCAGCAGTCAGTGAGTGCTAACAGGTCACCCCAGCATTTAGGGATGTAAAACAGCAGCAGTTAAATATTTAGTTCATGCTTCTGCAGCTGGCAGTTTAGGCTGGGAGGGCTCATTTCTGTGACTCCAGCAGGCCAGCCCGGGGTCACTCACCTGGCAGATGTTAAGTGTGCCATGCAGTCTGCTGAGGCCCAGGGTCAGAACTGACACAGTGTCACCTCCACCTCATTTCATTGGTGAAAGCAAGTCCCAGGCCAGCCCCCCTTGATGAGAGGGACCTAAAGTTACCTTGCAAAGAGGTGTGGATACAGGAGGGGATGACTGGCCATTTTTTGCAGCCAGCCACAGCGGTCTGTGCTGAGCTTGTTGCATTTGATCCTCACCAGAGTTCTGTCCGATGAGGAGTATTACCTTCATTCACATGTGGGGCCACAGGTTCGGTGAGGGTCCAGTTACTCACATAGCTAGTAAGCAACAGCGTTAGGACCCAAACCTTGGTCTCTGATGTCTGGATTCCTTTCTTCTCTGTTCTGCCTTTTGGGTAGTGTTGCTTTACAGAGGAGACTCAAATGTCACCTCCTCTCTTTTCCCGTTAGGCAAGGGAATCATATTTTTGTAGATGGTCACTATCTCATAATTAGAATGCCCAGAGGGAGGTGATTGCTCTTCTGTGGTTGGCATGTTTACTGTGGGGGGCTGAACAACTATTTATTAGAATCCCATTGAGGTCACAGTGCTGTATGTAATCAGGACCTTGATTGACAAATTTGTATCTCCACTCAGCTGTACCCTCAGTGTCCTTTGACAGTCTGTCTGCTTGTTATTGGTCAGCTGACTTTTCCTGTTGCTCGAAGCAGCCTATCCATATAGTCAGTACTGACTGCAAGGTCCCCTTCAAACCCCCTTTGCCTCCAGGCTTCTGACTTTCTGTGTCTGCCTTTATCCCCTGCTTCTTGCTTTCTGTCCCTGACATGGGGACACCCTCTTGTCCAAGGTTAGCCCCCTGTACTCAGGTCCTCATGCCTCAGAAACTGTTGTAATCAACATCTGTCTCCTCAATCAGCTGGACTTCAAGCAGACTTGAAGAGCAGAGTCCAGAAAGCAGAAAAGTTAGCATTAACATCAGGGAACTTGGGCTCTGCCACTAGTTGTGTAGCCTTGGGCAAGTCATTTCCCCTCAGGTTCATGAATCTGAAGAGTGGATGAGTTGAGCCATCTCATAGGCCGCTCTGAGGTCTCTTTATGTCCATGTAGGAAATCCTTGCCTTAGAGCTTAGTCCTGTGTGCTCTGGTGACCAGTGTGCCCTGGCCTCTGTGTGTATCTGACAGCCCGTTAGTTTGTTGCAAGAGCAGCAGCATTTTCTTGGCCCTCTCACCACTCCGATGTCACAGCTGTTGGCTCTTTGGGAAAGCAGTTGGAGATATGACTGGTGTGGGTACTAATGTCACCATCTCAGAAAGGTGGTGTCTGGTTGGAAATCAAAGATTGCAGTGAAAATATTTTTTCAAGCTGTCTGGGTAGAGGGAGCAGGTAAGTGAGTAATTAGGTTAAATCAAGCATTACCTTGCATATGTGGAGCCCGGGAGCTTGTCCCTTCTTTAAAAGGTCCCTGGGCTGGGATCTGAGCGGAAGAAGAGTAGGCTTCTGTGTGTGTTCTGTGCTTTCAGCAGCTGATGCTCAGGCATGAGGTTCAGGAGGCAGAGCCTCCTTTTTTCTTACATACTTGGCTGCAAGAGTCAATAGTCCCGCTACTTATTTATCACGTAACCTGGGGAAAGTAATTTCTGCCAGCCTCAATTTGCTCGTCTGTGAAGTGAAGGCAACTAATCATTCGTTCAAGGCTTTTCATATTTTCATGGTTACTGTGTACTACTTTCATGATGTGTCCTTACAGTATTTCTCACTCGTTTGGTTATTCTTTCTCTGAATTTGTATTATCAAGCGCCTACTTCTGGGCAAGATACCGTTGATTTTCTTTCTGCTCAGGTTCACGTGAGCTGTTCATTTCTTAGTGGTTGACATTTTGGGGTTCAGAGCTACCGTTTGCTGAGCATCCGTTTCAGTGGAGTTGCTTACCAGGGGCTTAGTGTCTAAAGTCAGGGCATAAAGGAAACGTTGCATATAGTCAAAATTGTCCTTGAAATCTCAAATCATCTGTAACAGTCTCCATTCGGTGGTCATCAACACTTTTTCTGTGAAGAGCCAAGTAGTAAATATTTTAGGCTTTGCAGGCCAAATATGGTCCCTGTCACATGTTCTTTGATTTCTTTTTAATAAACCTTTAAAATGTCAAAACCATTCTGAGCTCTGGGTTGTTGGAAACCAGGCCTTGGTCTACAGAATAGCCTGTGGAGGGCCATCCTCTGACACAGCCCCAGTGATCCCCCACCTCCTGGTACTCACAAGCCCAGGTGTGGTCCTCCAGCACTTTATGTCGGGGTTGATCAGGTGAGCAGTAGGAGAGTATCAGGATGTCCATTGACTTTGGCTGGGTCTGCCTTTCTGCCTCTCTTGGGACCTTTGCTCTGGGGAGATCAGCTGCCCTGTGGTGAGGAGAGGCTCTCAGTGAGGAGGTGGCACTTCCTGCTAACAGCACGGACAGGGTAAGCCTGGAGACGGCTCCTCCAGCCCAGGTCAAGCCTCAGGTGCTACGGTCTTGGTCACAGCGGAAGTTCAACTTCAGCAGAGATCCGGAGCCAGGCCGGCCGGCTAGTTCTGAAATCTTCAGCAGTGAAACAGGGAACCGCAAGAAAGTCTAAGGAATGCCTACTTGTCTGCAGAGTTTAATCAGTTCCTTTTTAATATCAAATGTTTATGCCAGTTATCCCTGTCAGCAGATCTAAGGACAGGATGGTTAAGTGACCTGAGAGTTGGGTGGATGGGCCACACATGGACGTGATCAGTTAACTCCCACAGCCGCTCTCGCTAAGGAAGGTCAGTGTTGGGGCTACATGTCCAGTTTGATCTGATTGCTCCCAACCCCTCCCAGGCCTTCACTAATACTAGGGTGAAGCACTGTAACACAGCAGCACGCTGTGACCTGTGCAGAACCTTTGCGCCCACACCGAACAGCTCCAGATGGCTTTGCTCTTCTCCAGTTTTGCACAGAGAACCTTCTGTACTTAATGGTTCATCCACGGGCAGCTGGCCATTGACCTATGTCATGTGGCCTGCCTTGGAATGATGAGCTGGGCCAATTGGTTCTGGCTCAGGAATTTGAACCAGGACTCAGAGAGTCTAATCGTGGTGGGCATTTGAGCTAAAGAGTCACAGAATCGGGTAGGCATCCATGATGTGCTCTTAAATTATGAGGGAGTAGTAACTCAGAAGATGTGTGGTCATGCATTTAGTCAACAAATACCGACTGTTTTAGTCACTTAGATTACAGAGCTCCATCCTCGTGGGACTTACCTTTCTAGTAGGGGAAGAAAGACAGTCAGCACTGTACATTAGAGAATCATAAAGAATATGAGAAGGTGGTAAGTGCTGTGGGAAGCAGAACCAGGGCATGGGGAGTTCCAGGCCGGAGAGGTCAGATTACAGAGGGAAATAGGACACATGGGGAGCCTTGCTGACAAGGTGAGGGAGTTGGCCAGGCTGCTGAGGAAAGCATTCCATGCAGGGGGATCAGGTAGGTATGAGGAGGCTGGGGTGACAGGAATGGAAACAGTAAGGTCTTCTCAGGCCTCGAGGACCATTGTGGGGGCTTTGCACCTTATCACGAGAGGGATAGGGAGTTGTTGCAGAGCTCCAAGCAGAGCAGGGATATCATCTGACTTAAGTGTTACTGGGATCACTTTGTTGGTATATCGGGGAGTGAGGTGGAACCCCGCAGAGAGCTGGTGTAGTAATCCAGGGAGGTGCCATGCACATGTTGGAGAGTAATTGGGCCTGACCATGCTTTGAAGGTTAAAGCCACAGGATTTCCTGACTGCCAGGATAAGGCTTGTAGGAGAAAAAGAGGAGTCAAGGATGACTCCGAGGTTTTTGGCCTGAGCACCTATCTACCTGTAAGGCTGGAGTTGCCATCAACTTAGATGGGCAAGACTGTCGTGGGGAGATCAGGAGTTCAATAACAAGTGCCTGTTACAAATCCAAGTGGAAATACCGAGTGGACAGTTGGATATCTAGGTCTTGAAAGGAGAAAGATCTGGACTGGAGGTACACATTTGGGAGTCTTGGTGTAAAGACGGTAGTTGAAGCTGTCAGTGGATGAACTCCCCGAGGGCGTGGCCTCGACGGACAGTGGGCCGGGTGAGGGTGACAGGGCAGAGCTGGAGGCGGGCTGCCTCCCTGGCCGCCTTGAGTTCTTACGCTTCCTGGGGTTGCATGTTTTGCTTTCCTTGGGTTGCCAGGAGTCTCCTTACATTCTTAATTACCTTAAACCTTCCTTTTCTCTTAAATGTGTTTGTGTTGGGTGTCTATATTTTCCTACCCAAAGAGGTGGGATACTAAAGTGGTAGTATCGTCTCCCTTTACAGATAGGAGCCAGATTCAGGGTTAACCTTGGTCAGAGTATACCAAGTGGACTGGCTGGGATTACTGTCCATATCCCTCTGGTTCCAAATTATGTAGGATCCTTCTTGAGCTGTGGGTGGGGAATTAATGTGATTTGAATGGTTTAAATTGTCTCATGCAAATTAGGAGATGAGGTGAGGTCCCAGACTGAGACTATCATTTTGATTTTTAAGTATCAGGAGTCCTAGGGCAGTGAAAAGAATTGAAGTGTCAAGTGGGTAGTTCATTGATTAATTTCTTTTTTCATTTTCTATCAACAAATATTTAAGCACTTGCTATGTAGTATTTGTGAGATACTATTGGGCACAAATTTTTCAAACCTTAGTTCCTCATCTGAACCACAGAACACAGACTTACTCGAGTGATTAGAATTTTCTAAGATCTTTCAGGAATCATACATAGCTGGAGTCAATTTAGATACACAGAAAAGTTAATTCATTACACCCAGTAGATGCCTTAGCATTCATAGACTTCATTCTCTCCTGTAACCCTCCTTAGTTGAAAAAGGCAGAAACCAAAATAGCCCCCAAATAGATACATAATTACAGAATGATAAATACAGTAGACTCTCCATTAACCAGAACTCAAGCAACTGGCAAACAGAGAGTCTACTTATGTTTATCCGGCATCTACCAGTCCCCTTGGGTGCCAGTTAACTGAGAGTCTACCATACCATGAAAGATCAGAGCTGAGATGGGAAGGGTTAAGTCAGAGTTAACCGGGTGAAGCGGGTAGAGCACTGTCCAGGTGCAGAAATGTGTAAAGGCGCTGAGGTGAAGGTGTGGGGGTAAGAGGGGCACTCAGTGGGAGATGAAGTGTACCTGTCTTGTCAAAGTCTTGAGTTTAAGAGCGCTGACAAGCTGAAAAGCCATTAAGTGTTTTAAGTGGTGTGTGTGTATGTGTGTGTGTGTGTGTGTATGTGTGTGTGTGTGTGTGAGAGAGAGAGAGAGAGAGAGAGAGAGAGAGAGAGATCCTATCTATGCTTAGAAAAGATCACCCTGACTATAGTGGGAGAATGCACTAGAGAAGGCAAGAATGGACTCGGAGGCTGAGTTACTCGTCCCAGCAGGCAGTGGCAGCGTGGATGAGGGTGGTGGTAGTGGGGCAGACCCACTGGGTATTTGGAAGGTGAAATGGACAGGACTTGGTAATGGATGGGATCTGGGGGATAACTGGATAAAGCAGGTCAAGGGTGACCACAGGTTTGTGGCTTAGTGGTCATCATCCACTAAGAGAAGCACAGGAGGAAGCCTGTTGTTTATTTGATTGACAACAGTGAATTGTGGTTCTTTCAGAGATTTTTCTATTTTTATTAACCACAGGACTCAAAACTGTTGATTGCTGGTGTTTGCAAACTTAGAACAATTGACTAAGTTCTTCCTGAAGTCCGTGACTTGTGGGATTGGGGGGCTTTTACAGGGCGTGACTTAGGGGGCAGTGCTCTAAGCCCATCATGAGAAATCTTCCTTTTGCCTGGCATGGCACCTCTGGCACATCTCCTCTAGGTAGCTCTGCCTGTGAAGATAACTGCATGTGTCCTGACCTTCAAAGGGGTAGGAGACCAATTGTGGCTCATTTTTATTTCCTTTCATGGGCAATTGGGCTGCTAATAAGATTGTTTTCCTTTAGGAGGTCCTAGGAAGCCTCCATCCTCGAGTGCCTCACAGGATTTATCAGAAGCTACTGAGTTAAGTGGGCTCGTGTGGTAGCTCACACTTGTACCAAGCAGCCAGCAGGGTGCTGTTATCACCCAGCGCTGGGGACCTGTGAGGATGGAGTATCAAGATTGACAAGTTAATTTTCTGCTTATGTAAAAATGAATTTCTTTTAAGGCACAGGGCAGAGAATCCTGGGATGGAATGATGGCATGGAGGGAGAGAAGACAGAATCTCCTAGTTGGCATTATTTTCCTGCCAACTACATTTAAACTTGTCTTTGGCACTAACCCTGGGGCTGGGCAAACTCTTGAGTTCTGAAAAGGGTGACAGGAAGCTGGTTGTACAAATGACTGAAGTGCTTCCATGTATCTCCTTTGCTTCTTCCAATTAAGAAAAAGCTGAGCACCAGCTTATTCTTGAGGCATTTTGAAAAAATGAAAGGGGACATGCTCAGTTCAGAACAACAGGCTTACAGGGAGGGCTGAATAGGATTCCCTGTGTGAGTTACTCACTGGCTACTCAGAAATGATCGATTATTAATTGAAGACAGCAGCTAGCAATTTGATTTAACATAACTGATATTTTTAGTAATTTTATTATGTTTGTATACAGGCTTTGAACCTCACTGCTTGAAATGTTTGGCTTATTTTATATCTTTCACCAGAATACCATTCATAATTTGCCTAATTATAGTACAGCTATGTAATTACACTTAAGTGCAGTGAATGAAAAGTATCTGGGGCTGAGAAAGCATGTAGTAGGGCCTAATATTTTACTCCATTCAACAGGTATTAATGAGGACTTTCCATGTGTCTAGCACTGTGCAAGGCACTGGGAATACAGCAGTGAGTAAATTAGAACTGTGTCTCTCACTGCCTGGTGGGAAAAGAAGAGCAGTGAACTTGACCTGCAGTCCAGAGGCTGGGTTCTGTGCAGGGTCTCTGGTCTGGGAGGTCAAGGAAGGTCTATGAGAGAACACAGTTACTTCAGCAGAAGGAGCCGAGCGTAACCCAGACTGCCTCTGGGTGGTGACTCTACTTTGATTCAGGGCTGGTTGGTTACTGTTTTTGTTGATGTCTGGTCGTATCGCGGAGTTGCATTTTATACAGGCACAGGGCTTGAGTTTGAATAGAAGCACATACTACAACAATTGCACGTGGTTGGACACCCCTGTTGGAGACCAGAAAACTCAATGTTCCTTTCAGCACTGAAACGGAATGCTGTTTGGTTATAGCGGGGTTGGCAAACCACCACCCAAGGGCCAGTTCCACGCAGCTCCCTGCTTTTGTAAATAAAGTTTTATTGGAACACAGCCATGCCTCAATTTACATATAGTCTATGCTGCTCTCCCACTAAAATGTCAGTTTAACAGCGACTGAATCCCCACAAAGCTGAAAATATTTACTCCTGCCCTTTAAAGAAAAAGTGTGCTGACCCCTGCTTTAGAGCAGATGGAGCAGTTAGTTTTGTCTTTAGGCACTGTGTTGTAAAAGAAAATTGTTATCTTTGTACACCAGAATCCATTAAGTGAACTGAGATGTTCGCACCCCAGGCGGCAAGGAAGAAGTGAGGAAGCAGCCATTTCCCCTCGCTTCTGCTCCTCTCACCTGGGGCCCTGTGCTCCTGAGCGGATAGTGAGCCACTGGCCTCTAGTACGCACCCTCCCTCCCTGTCCTCCCCTCTGTCCATGTCTCTGTTTTCCCAGTGTCCGTAATTGACTCCATCTGAGGTTAATGGAGTCCATCACGTACTGTGGGTACTTCAGTTTAGGCCGATGTGGAAAGCACGGGTAGACTTAACATGTGGTTGGTGCTTTTCTACTACCCACAAGCTAAGATGATGTCACAGTGATTTCAGTAGAGAAAAGTGGTGAGAACGGTTCAGGACCACACATTTGACCATTAAGCATCCTGAAGCTAAAACACTATCCTGCTCTCCATGCCTTGTTGACATTGTAATTGGTGATGAAGTCTCAAGAAACCATTGTCCTTATCTTCGACCGATACTGTTCATGTAAATGTTTAGGAGGTTTTGATTTTGTTTTCATTGAACTATAAATTTGATTTCATTTTATAGTGGTATCCGAGCTCTAAGCATGTGGCAGACAGACTTTCAGGTGGCCCTCGTGATTGCTGTTCCCTGGTGTTCACATCTTTGTCTAGTCCTTGAGTGTGGACAGACCCATGACTCACTTCTGATCGGGTGATGGGATGTCACTCCCCTGATTGTGTTGTGGTATGTGAGACTGTCTTGCTAGCAGACACACTCCGGAGACAATCTCCCTTGCTAGTTTTGGAGAAGTAAGAGGCTTCCTCAGCCACAAAGCTGAGGGCAGCCTCCAACTTACAACCACCACGATGCTGGGACCCTTTATGTTATAGCTGCAAGGAAATGAGCTCTGCCAGCCGTGTGACAGAGCATGGACACAGACCCTTCCCTGGTCAGGCCTGCATCTGACATCCCAGCCCTGTCAACAGGTGACTGCAGCCATGCCAAGGACGTGTCTGCGCTATGAAATAATAAGGGTGCATGTTTTTGTTACACAGCAATAGGAAACTAATAACAAAGCACAAGGTGTTTACACCAGTTTTTATTGGTTCATAGCTAACATCATAAAAGTTCAAGCTAACCCCAGGATTCTGCAGTGGGTCTTTTTGCCCCTCAAAAGTTCTTAAATTGTTGGTTCAGTTGACAAAATTGGAATATGAATGGTAAATTGAAATATCAATGTTAAATTCAATGAAGATGATAACTGCACAGCTGTGATGTAAAAGAATATCCCTGTTCTTAGGAACCACTCCCTGAAGTACTCACGGGAGCATATCATAATGTAGAAAACTTACTCTCCTGTGGTTCAGAAAAGAAATTGTAGGAGTAGCATGTAAATAAATAAATGTGTGTACAGTGTTTTCTCCCTGCTTTTTAAAAAGTTGAATCAGAGCAAGTCTAGAAGGTCTTTCCTCTTAGGGTAGAGCATTTTACCTTTTGTTTTTGCTTTGGCATGTCCTGTGTTTACCTCCTGAAGCAAAATGGAATGCTAAAAATGTCACTTGGAGTTTGTTATTTTGTGCCTAAGCAAAGGAGGCAGGCAGATGTACAACTTCCCTCTGATGTGGCTACTTGTATTAAAAAAAAGCTTAATTCTCAGGTAAATATATATTCTCTCATTTATTACTCACTGCAGCCCTTTGTGGTGGGTGCTGCTGTTTGTCTCAGTTTTGCTAAGGACGAAGTTAAATTAATTGTCCAAGTTTTCAGAGCTAGTTAATGGTGGCACCAGGCGTGACTGCAGTGGACCCACAGTGCTGTCCCTGCCTGGCTGCCGCAGAAGTTCAGTCCAAGAGAACTTCCCACACGTTTCCCTTCTGGCTGACCCCCAGGAAGTCCCAGCTTCCTAGAGGTTGGCTTCCGGAGACTTTATAATCCACCCCTCGTGTAGCTGCCCACGCACCCGCTTCTTGCCAGTCCCGAGTTCCCTGATTTTGACCTGACCTCTTCTTCCAGCACGTGGGGGCCGTATTGGTGATGGCATTTTTGTTCACCCCATTCGGTCAGAGCTGCTTCTCCAGGCTGAAGAGTTCCTAGCTTTTTGATCTGTGTGTGCCTGCTGGCCTATTTTGTCTTGCTTCTAGACCTTACCCAGTTTTACTTATAGGAAGCTGGGGAAATGGTACAACCAAACCTCTGGCCGCCCTGTGTAATCTTGGCTGCCCGTTTGAATGTTGGACTCTTTAAAGAAAGGTTCTGTGAGGAGGAAGTGGGCTGCCTAGTTTCCGTCCCTCCCCCACCCCCACTCTGGGAGTGGGGGTGGGGCGGGGGCGGGCCTCCAGGCATTTGGTTGGGTTTTCTTTTTCACCCTAAGTTCCTGCTGGTACCAGGAGTGCTGACAGTCCTGTGGGCATGAATGTGTGTCTGGCCTTAGTCACCAGTACTTTAAGCACACTGAGTTTAGGCCTCAGAACTCAATATTGATGTGACTAACATCTCATTTCTGCCAAAAATGGGTTGGGGGAAACCATATTTACATGAAGTTTTTTAAGGTTTGTTTCTGTATTAAGTTGGATCTTCTGAAAACAACCCAGGGCTATATTAATAGCTTAGATTACCTAAGAAATCTCTTCGTTGATAGAAAGTTATTGGGCATTGATTTTTTTAATAGAGAACAGATATTAAGTGGTTATTTGAAGAACATTGTAGATCTTATAAAACTAAGATTGAAGACCCAGTTCACAGTGTTACTTTACATCCTCATTGAAATTCCTTCTAGAATGTTGTACCAGGAAGTTACCCTCTTCTGAGTTCATGTATTTTCTTTGATGGCGAAATTAACCCATCTTGTTTACCATTTTCCCTTTGCTGCTAGGAAACTTAGCACCGGATGGCCTTGGGTGTGTTGCAGTAAATCTTGTGTTCCAAGCTCTTGATTCTGTTCTTATTTAAGTGGTCTTATTTGTTACGTGTTTAGTGTTGCCTGAATCAATACCTACATTAAGGGAGGAGTTGCTTTGGAGCTTTGCACACTGGCTCTGTGGTTTGCTTTGGCCTTGTTTCTGAGTGGAAGCAGCTGTGCGTGTTATGTTAATTATTAGGTGTGTGTTTTAACTAATGTGGACAAGAGCTTGTTGACCTGTGCGCTGCATGAGAACTCTCAATTCTGCTTCTACTGAAAGGGGTCAAGTCCATGATGTAATTTTGATTGAGGAGAATTTCCCCCCGATCCGGGGTAAGTCTGCGGGCCGTGGCACATGGGTCTCTTATTTACCTCTGGCGCGTTGCATTGGCCCTCACGGGTCACTTAGACAGAAGGGAGAGGAGGAAACACTCTTGGCAGATGCTGTTAGCAGGACCCTTAGGCATAGAGAGGAAGCTAGTTTTAGTTCTGTTTTTAATGTGACAGTAGGTTGGTTGCGTCTTTCCTCTTCAGGTAGAGCATTTTAGTTTTTGTTTTTGCTTTTGCATTTCCTGTGCATACCCCCTGAAGCAAAATGGACTGCTAAAAATGTCACTTGGTGTTTATGTTGGGCCTAGAATAACATTCAAAACTTGTGAGCACTGAGTCACTAAATATTTTAAGAGGAAAGAAATGTTATCTGTTACTCTTTTAAATATTTCCTTCTAGAAATTTTCCAGTTGGGTTTCTGTGCTTATTTTGATTGGACACACATGATCTATTTCTTTCATCAGTGCAATGCAGTCACATTTTATTTGCTGGCACCTTGCATCTCTGCTTGTATGCAGAACACCTTATTTGTCAAAGTATAGTATCTTTTGGGGGAAGATCATGGTCAAAGAAGAGAGTTGCTGGAAAATACAGTTGTGCTGCTTATCCAGTACATAAACAGCGAGTCAGCGGTGTGCACATCCATTGCCATTAGAGCTTACACGTCTGTGTCTGTCGCAAAGTGGACTTGGACTAGTTTCCCAGGTGTCCCCATTGCCTAGCACACAGTAGACACTTTGTAAATATTTGTGGGATAAATGAAATCAGTACAGTAAGTCCTCACTTAATGTCGTCGATAGGCTCTGCAACGTTAAGTGAAACATACGAGCATAACGAAAACAGTTCTACCACAGGCTGACTGATGTAAATAAGAGTAAAGGTCCTAGGAGTCTCATCAATGTGATAGCCAGACAAAGTTGAACGAAATGTTATTTGAGAATGTGCTGTATTCTGTCTGATTGGCAAACTATGGTGACCACATGCCCCAGTTTCGTTCCTGGGATTGAGTCTCAGGTAACTGACAGCCTTGGGACAGAATAAGAGGACAAGGGGTGTTGTTCCAGATATTTGTTAGTTACTTCTGCACATGTGTCCCGCACCAGCTGCCCATTTATGACCTGCCTCATCCACTACCCAGCAAGGAAAGTGGCTTGTTTGGAGCCAAGTCAAATCCTCCTGTTGCTTCCACTTACGTCCCTGATGCCTCCTGACTATCTTGGGGAGCTTCACAAGCCCTCGTTCTTTGTTAGCTGTGGATGGGACACTGCCTCAGGGGAGGCAGCTCCTTGTGCAGGGGCCTGCCATGAGGTCGGGGTACTAAGTTTGGGGTGGGAGAAACACTCTTGATGGGCCCCCGAATGCTGTAGCACTTGCACTCAGAGCCTTCCTCTGTCCTCTGGGGAGCGGGTAAAGGATGCAGGTGGGCCGCAGGCTCGGAGCAGAAGCTGTTCAGTTTGGGCAGGAAGTTACTGTAGGCATCGGCCGCTCACTCTGCCCTCTTTCATTCCCCATCCATCACCCCAGCACTACCTTCCCACGCTAAAAGACACTCACTGACGACGCGTAAGGAAGACACTTGAATGACATGATTAAGAGTGAGCTTGTAGTCAAAATGAGCAGTCCCCGAGTTCAGGCAGTTTCCCCGTCGGTGACTTTGGGCCTAGTTATTTTCTCTGAGCCTTAGTTTCTTCCTCAGTGAAATGGGTATTAAAAATAGTTTCTGCCTGTCCGGGCTGGCATAGTAAATGCTCAGTAAATTAGAGCTGTCTTGAGGAGTAGGTTGGGTCATGGGCAGTACTTCAGCAACGCTTGTCTTAAATTCCTCTTGCCCTCCCTTCCTGTGCTCTCTGCCAGCATCAGGACAGGACAGTTGTGCCTATGCAGGTGACTTTTCCTCGTGCTAATTTATTTAAGGCAAAGTTGTGGGGTTTGGTTGTCTAAACATCAAGACCACCAGTACACTGAAAAGAAGATGGCTTCAGGATGGCTGGCTTCTCACCCTGCTGGGCACCATTTTTAGATTCTGATGGACTCTTTCCCTTAGCAGGGGATGAAGCACTTGGAGAACCTGGGGCTATACCCCCATCTGGAAAATGGGCTTCCCAGCACCCTCAGGAGACTGTCAGCTCGTACGTAGTCCAGCAGCACCCATCTCCGGGCCTCAGCAGGCCCTGCTTGCTCTTCCCACTCCCTCGGACCACCCTAGTGACCTCTGTCAGGTCTCCTGATCCACCTTGACCTTGCAGGCCCAGGCCTCCCAAACATGCTCTTCCCTTTCCCAGGAAGACTTTTCCTCCGTCCACAGCCCAACCCCCTCCAGAAAGAAAATGCAATTCCGGCCATCTGTCAGCCTTTGAGGCCTCAGTTTAGACCAGTGTCCTCCCAGGGTTAAGTGCAGTTGTCCGTGTGGGAGATGGCTTTAAAGCACGTGCCTCTGGGCTCCCTCCCCTTCTCTGTCTTACTACACACTCCACCAGATTGCCCACACCTTCCTCAGGAACCACTTGCACTTGAACCCTTGTTTCAGTCTGCCTCTGGGGAAACCCAGATCAAGGTTCAGGCATTCACCACCCTCCCCTGGTAGGTTAGGGGGTGTTAGGGGGTTGTCCGCCCCACTTTCATAGCAGTTGTCACCCTCGTAATGGTGTGTTTCAGGTCTTTTAAGTATCGGTGTTGGGTCTGACGACTCACTGCTGTAGCCCAGGCACCGTAACCATGCAAAGTGCTATGTGCCACAGGACCTTGAACAGTCACCATCCTCTGCAGGGGTCCGTCTTCTCTGGAGAGGAGTGGAGGAATGTGACAGAGGGTCTTCCTTGGCAGGCGGGCAGCCAGCTCAGATCGTACTTTGCTTGTAGGGAGTCCTTCGGCCTGCGGCCTTGTGGAGGCCGTGCTAACCCGAGCAGGTGGGCTAGTGTTGGGGGACATTAGCATTCACCAGACGGGGCACCATCAAACTGTTACTGCCTCTCCAAGCTTCTGCGACGTCCAAGCCAGCAGAAGTACGTCAGGGCCTGTTCCACACGTGGTACAGCCCTGGAAGGGGAACGTCCTGCAGGACTGTTGATTCCTGAACCACTTGTGGAGCTCTAGATTGCTTTGTAGCGGGGAGAGGCCCGTGGCGGGGAGGGGAGGAGCGGCTCACAACTTTTGAGAACTGGGCCAGGGCCTACTGTACAGCACAAAGGTATGAGCTCAGTTTTACCAGGCCAGCTTCTTTGGGTAAGAGATCAGAATTTAAAGCCAAACAGTGCTCCACGGGGCGGTTGGACACAGGAGGCCACCTGCTTTGGCACTTCGAACTGGCCTTTCCAGGCTGGCTTTGGTTCATCCCCATCCAGTGAATGCTGGAGATAAAGTGGCAAAGGCCTGTTGGAAGCTCCAGGACACACTGTTCTGTGCTAATGTTTTTGTTTTGATGAAAAATTTAAAAATACTACTCTCAACCTCCACCTAAACGAATACAAAAATATTATCATAAAGAAACTAAATATATTTCGATTCTTGCTCCATGGTGATACTTCAGTTTGTAAAGAGAGTTGAAACCAAAAATACTTTAAAAAGTGGCCTTAAGAAATGTGCCGAACTTTCTGCAGAGTGTAGACTCATTTACAGATTTAATCCACCGGTTTTTATGCATTTTTCAAACATACCCACTAGCTTTTTAGAAGCTGTGCATTTTTATTAGTAAGGTGCCCTTGGTCCTGAGGACATGGCCGCTGGCAGACCCAGTGGCAGAACAAAAACTGTTCTTTAGGAGATTTATGTCTTGATGCGTACCTGGTGAGTCCAGGCTTTCTGGAAGGAAGTGACACGATGTGTTTTTCTACATGGTCACTTGGTAGTTCTTTGGTTGAACACCATTGGACTGTCCCTTGCCCTCTCCTCTCCTCATAAAGAGGGGGTTTTTGTAGACCTCACACATACTGAGTGATAAGAGCATCCTGTCTGCCACCAGGTCTGGGGGGAGCTACCAGGTCTAGGGGAGTCATGCTTGAAGATTTTGGGTCTTCAGCAAGTTCCTTTTCTTCCCAGATGATTTTGTTTTTCTGTCTAGAAAATTCAGGGTTTTTCATCTTAAATGTAAAATGTGGTTATCATCTTAGAATGTACTTGAAGGACTTTAAAGATGCTTCCTTTTCCACTGAGGAGACAGTTAATTCATGGATGGGGTCAATGTAGTATAAGGACTGGACCTCTAGCCATGGGGCCTGTTCCTGAGCAGAGCTGGCTGGGCCCCTAGGCCAAGCAGGACAGGGACTTTTCACCCAAACCTAACTCTGGACACTGACACCTCAACTCCTCCCCTCTTAACTTCTGTGTGTTTTGTCCAGCTTTGCTTTCTTCTGATTGCAGATACGAACATGTGTCATCGTCTTGTGTATGCTTTCTCAGGCCTGACTCCCTGTTATTAGCCCACTTCTCCACCCTCTGGAGAATCAGTGCCTTAGCATAGATACTTGAGAGCAGAGACCACACTTTTTTCCAGCACAAAATAGATGCTTAACAAATACTACAGCCAGTTATAATAAGCATGGCATTAAGCAGAAGGAAGAGCAGTGATTAACCACTTTCGTTCTCTGGTCCTGAGTGAGATATGTTGTCACAAGCACTCTGCACACAGTAGGTTTTCAAGAAATACTGGCTTACTTGTGCTCTGAGCCTTGTACTAGAAAAGACCTGGTTCAGTCAGATCTCTTTGCTTGGGGGGGCTGGTTAGTTGGACTTTGGCAACCGGGACTGTGCTAACGCACGTCTCATCTGGGGACAGCACTTACAAATCGTGTCCCAATCAGAAGGGGGTTATGTGAGATATTGTGATCTGAGAACTTACTGTCCCTGCTGTCAAAGTCACAGGACCCACCTGCCTGTCACTGTGTGTGTGTGATGGGCACTGCTGGGCTTGCAGTCAGCCCTTCTGCATCTTATAACTGGTTCACTGCTTTCCCCTGATTTCTCTCTTCTGAACCAGTGCTCCTCCAGCCTGCGTGTGCTGCATCACCTGGAGGAGTACAGCTCACGTTCCTGGGCCCCATGCCAGGGGCCCCGATTCACTGGGTCGGGTTGGGGTGGAGAACTGGCATTATGCCACCCAGGTCATGTTCATGCTGCCACCTACTGCACAGCCCCTGCCTTTCATTCTCATTTTGGGAAAAGGGTTAAGACACTATTTGGTCATAAAGTCAATACAGAGCATTGAAAAGTGAAATGGATTTTAATTCTTTTAGGTTTTTGATATACTTTGGGTACTGGATTATAACGTAAATAAATACATTTCTTACTGTAGTTTTTGGTCAAAAAGATTTGAAAGCCACTGATGGCCTCTGCCTTAGAAATGTCCCGCCTGTGGGCAGTGAGCCTCACTTTCACACCCAGGGTGGGGTGCTCAAGCAGTGTCCTGGGGCCTTTGGGTGGAGACTGGATTTCGAGTCTTGACTGCCCCTGTAGGACCCCTGACTACAGCAATACCTCGTTGCCCTAGTGAGGGGGTTTCTCCACCCCACGCTGCCCAAGGAGGAGGATCTTTGGCATTTCAGGCTGTTTGTAACAGAAATAAGTTTCATGAAACAGTCTTTAGCCTTACTCCCTGCAGGTGCCCCCTGATATTTTCTATTCTGCTTCATGTCTGATCCTCAGAATTGATCTATGGACCTGCTAACAGGTTGTGGCTTGCAATTAATGTTAGCGGGAGGAATAGACCACACTCTTGCCCACTGTCCAGCCAGGGCCCTCTCTGCTGGGCTCACTCTGTTCCCTCTCTTAGGGATGCTTTTTCTCACCCAGGTCAACCCCCCTCCCTTTGCATTTTTCATGGAGGATCCTGCAGGGTTTGCTGGGCTCACAGCTCTAGGGCTTTTCCTGGAACTCTCAAGAAGAAAACCCTTTATTTCTTCAGCATTTGACTCACTCTGCTGTGTGCTAGAGCCCTGACTGTGTGGCTCTCCTTCCTTGTTAGAAATGACTTGAGAGCCTGCATTCCCGTTCACCCATGGACCAACCCTCTGTGGCACCAGATGCCCAACATCTGGCCGGTGGAAGGCACTCAGTGCTGTGTTATTGGCTCAGGGCCTGCATTCAGTTTTTAACATTGTTTTAATGGGAAAGTGCGTCCTGCTTCCAAACAGCTGACTTTGAGAAGACCGGTCCCCACAATGTGGGCTGTGCATGTCCTTCCCCCCTGGTATGCTGAGGTGGAGGCCTCCTATGGGAAGATTTCATCCTTTAAAAAAGAATGTCAGTTTGAGGAGACTTAAAGGATATAACTGCTGAGGAAGAACAGGGAAAATGAGATTCCTTCTCAAAAAAATGCATACCACTTCCTGCTCTGAGGATTCTGAGATGAAGCAACTGGTGTTTTCCTAAAGGTACTTTTCCTGGCGGCGGGTGGGCTTTTGGGGAGTTCTGAATGAGAGAGAGAACTTGGAGAGAGTTAGAGGAATGCTATTGGCTGAGTCTAAGACCCAGGACAGGGGTCGTGAGCCCTGGCCCCTGAAGAACTATCCTAACACCACATATTGTGAGGCTGTTTTGTTACTAACCACAGGCTGTAAAGGTATAAACTCCCTGAGACCCAGGAGGCCTTTGGGACTTGGGAAAACGCCCTTCCAATGCTTTCTAGCCAAATGTTGGCAACCCCAGAAATATACATTCTTCCACAACCTGTTGTTTTTTAGGTTGTTTAAAAATAGTGTCTCAGTTGCACCCACCTCTCGGGTTGAGAGAGCCAGTGTATATAACCTTGGCCTCTCCCCCATGCTGGAGGCTCGGGGTATTTATAGCTCAGGCACATACACAGCCAGGAGGCCTTTGATGTGCTGCTGCTGTGAGGAAGCCATCTTGGCCCTGGACTTTTCCAGAAAGGTATGATTCACTTTTACAAGCAGTACCGGCCTGCAAGTCTTTTCTTCTACTCTTGTGAAGACTTGTTTCCCTGCTGATCAAAGTTGTGAACACATCTAATAAATAGCATATTTATTAGGCTTTGGCTTTAAAAAGAGGAAGAGGAGGCCTACGCTAAGGTGAGTGGGGACACATAGCCGAGCACAGAGCCCCATAGACCCTAGCTTGTTCCAAGTGGAACCCTGATCTGGAGGGAAGAGGAAAATGCCTGCAGGGACAGAGGAGCATACGCCTCCTTCCTGTGAAGGCCCCCACTTCCTGTTCTCTGCTTTATTTGAGCCATCGTGTCCCCTTCTCCCTTGGTTAAGTCTTAGGAGACTACGTGTGAAACCGCACTAGGTCACATCCCTACTCTGTCACTTTCTCCTTGCCTCAGTTTTCCTATCTTGGAGGGCCACTGGGAGTTTTAAATGAGATGGGCCCATAAAGCGCCTGGGTAGTGCTGGGCATTCCTTGTGCAAGAAACGGTCCCAGCGGTCACTGTGTTGTTGCTGGCATCATCTCCACCTGTTACTCAGCACCTCATACAATGCCTTGTGCAGGGAACCGATGCACATGACTAAAAATGGATTGAGTTTCAGGCTCTGTGCCAATGAGATTTGGCACAATCCAGCATGGCTTCAGATTGTAGTCCCCGGATTTCAAGGGCCCTCTGAGCGTCCGGTGGGCAGTTAGATGATCTGTGGCTGTACATTACTCCCAAGCAAAGAGCAGGTGGGGGTGACTAGCACTGGAGTGGGCTCTCTTTTACAGAGGGTCTCTGCAGTTTTACTTACTATGCCGACGTCTCATGAGGAAGAGAAATGACTGCAAGGCTAGTTGATACTTTTTCAGCCATTACTGAGGAAAGAACTCTGGCCTGGCTTCATTCAGAAGGCCTGGGCCCCAAGCTGGGGTATATCAGTTCCCAGGCCCCCTCTTGCTCTGTAAGAAGACTCAGGGATCCTTTCAAGCTCTCACACTACATGGAAGCAGAGAGCCCCAGCGCTCACTTGGCACCTGGCGGGGGCGGGGGGCGGGGCTGCTGAGGGACTGCAGTTGACCAGCACTTGATTCTGAATGTGGAGAGCAGAGTGGAGTTTGTGTTCTTCCCCATGCGTGTCCGAGCTGTCATACGTAATAGATAGGCTTGCCAGAACAGGCCCCCGGCCACGAACATATTTGAGAGCCAGGAGGAGAGGGGCAGGGTCTGTGTGAAGAACCTTTGCTCCTTCTGTCCCAGAGAAAGCTGTGCGGCCTTTGGTTGGGTGACAATACAGGCTGCCTCTCCTCCACCCCACCCTTCCCCACCCCCGGCCCCGTGCCCAGGAGGCCTGAAGTGTGCCTTTAGAGAAGTGGTAATTTTCAGATCCCTCTGTGTCCTCAGAGACTTCCAAAACAAGCACCTGTTTGCTGACTCTGGTGCCTTTGGTTGGTCCCCATGTGCAAGCACAAAGCCCAGAGCTATTCCTGTAAACTCAGCCTTTCCCCCACCGCCTGAGTAGCAGGCAGCCTGGGTTTTCATTCAAAGACTTGGGCCCCAGAGCGCTTCTCCTTGGAGCTGTCCTCTCAGGCAGGGCTGTGAGCAGCTGAAAAGCCCCTGCCCTCGCTGGGCGAGCCCCCATCCCAGGACTCCTCACTCTGGGTCTCCCCCACGAGATTGGGACCTCCTTGGAGGAAGAAGCTGTATCTTGCTCCTCTTTCTGACCTTAGCACTTGCAAATGCTTGACACAGAAATATTTACAGAGTGAGTGAGTGAATGCAGGCACCACATTACTTGCTTTGTGTTATCAGATGCACCCTGTTTGTCTGAGGTCATAGAGAAGGGAAGGGACTTATAGGAGAGAGACCCTTGTCCCTTCACTTTATTCACTCTGCCCATTGAGCTCTTTCTGCAGTGTCCCGGGCTACTGGGGATTATGGTTCCTAGCTCCTTTCTCTGTTGCCTGGGGAATAACTAAATGAATTTATGCTCACTGAGAAATGGAAATGTTTTCCCTCTGGAATCCCAGAGGGTGGACTGACAAGTACTGAGTTCCTCGAGCCCCTGAGCAAGTGAATGCAGCTGAGGCCCGACAGAGTCACTGTCTGCCACAGCCTGCACCACGCACGAAGCTGGTGCACCCCATCACTGTGGCCTGACCCCAAACAAAAAGGCTTTCCTGACCCCAGCACTGGCTGCTGTGCTGGTGATGTGATGCTAACGCATGTGCTTTGTGGCCCTGAGGAGCATTTGAATTCTAAACTGGGCCAGTCCTTATAGGCAAGTTCCTCTGAGGAATGAGGCTGCTCCAAACAAGTCCACTTAAAGGACAGAGGTTTGAGGGACTCCGCTTCCTGTTGTAGACAGGACCCTGAGCGATGGGACACACTCTGGCCCTGCTTGCTTTCTGCCAGAGTGCTGTATGTTCACTCAGAATAAACTTCTACTTCTCTCCACCCACCCTCTTGTCTCTAGAAATAATGCTCCACAGAAACGACTAATTCACATCTCTGGAAGTCTGGGAAGTCTGTGGCTTCAGGACTCTCTAGGCCAAGTTCTAAACAGTAATGCAAAAGAAATACTTGCTTGGGTGTAGGCCACCCTGGGATCAGGCTGACCTCGAGTGGTTGACGGCCCACGTTAGGACTGCAGTTGTCTTGTCCGTGATGTGTGTGTGGCATATGTGGGATGGTGTTGGGGCCCTGTGACTTGGTTTCCTCATCTGGCAAGCAAGAATAGTTCCCTGCTGTGTGAGTGTGGGCATCAGGGATGACATGTGACCTCCCCGCCCAGGGCCCAGCTTCTGGGAGGTTTCAGAGCAGGAGCTACCACCGTGGCCCCACCTAACTAGGCTGCGCATCCCGGAGGCTCCCTTCCCTCCTCTGGGGGCTGTCTGCTCGTGTTTTACAACAGGAGTAAGTCTTAGGAAAACTCTTTGTGTGGGCTTATTCCCAGCCCACTCTGAAGGTGGGGGTCTTTCCCACGAGATCATCTCTTTGCTGCTTCTCTTGTGAAAGCGTATTTGCTGGAGGCTGTGGCTTCCATTTAAATCTGTAAGACTTGTTAGTTCCTGAGAGCTCCTCTTTTTTTTTTTTTTTTTTGCTTTTTTGCTTTTTGGTATGTGGGTAGCTCCCTGACTGGGAATCAAACCCAGGCCACAGCGCTGACAGCGCCAGCACTGAAGCCTTAAGCCACTACACCCTCAGGGAACTCCCCAGCTCCTCTTTTTTGTTTCCATGTTGCTGGAAGTTGAGAGGCAGTTGAGCTCCAGGAAAAACTGGATCTAGCATCCCAGACAATGTCACCCAGAATCCAGCTTCTCTCCGTGCTTTTTTTTTAAAATAAAACTTTTTAATTAAAGAATAACAAGTAGAAAAGTGTTCATAAGAGTACCCACTCAATGAATTGTCTCCGTTTTAAGTTATCGTGTTTTTAAAAAAATAAAAATTGTCCCCTCAGAATGGTGGCATTTATCTCAGGAACATTTGTGTAGCACCAGATAAGATGTATTGAGTGTCTCCCAAGTGTCATGACTTTGCATGGAGTGCTTTGTCACATTATCATGGCAGCCAGTGAAGGTCAGTTGTCCCCTTTTTACAAGTGAGCAAAGTCAGCCCACAGGGCGAAGTTGTCCAGAGTCACACACATTGAGGGGTTTCACTTACATCAGAACAAGTTCACAGGCTGTCCTCAGCCATGTGTGGAGGTCAGTGCCACCCCTTTTTGTCCACATATCACCACAGTAGGATATGATGTCAATGCTACTATGTACATCTATGGGTCCTGCTGCCAAGACAGTCAGTTTGCTTTGTTGGAAAGTCGTGATTTTCAGAAGCTGCTTCTACTGAAACAAAGGCTGCCACCTCTACTCTACCTACCACCAGTCCACCGTCTGACACTCTGTCCTTGTACAGGTATGCTACATTGAGAGCCTGCAGTACCTCCACGTGGGAAATGGTCAAGGGTCCCCACTGTCTGCCTTTTTGGGGAGAGACAAAGCAGTCTTAAAGACCCAGGTGGCAGAACCCTGAAGCAGTCAAATCCACCCCAGTCCAAGGCACTGTCTTTCAAGAGGCTAGTGGACCCAGTCCCAGCCCCAGCCCCAGCCCCAGCCCCAGCCCCAGCCCCAGCCCTGCTTACAGGGCACATGAGGGGCCAGGCCTGGAGCCGCAGGAGCGCGGGGAACATGCGTCCAACTGGAGGTGGCCAGACGCGTAGAATACGTGCCGGATTTTGAAGACAGTATGAAAGAAAAATAAGAGTGAATGTCTCAGTAGTTTTTATTTCATTACATGTTGAAGTGACAATATTGTGGATAAATTGGGTTAAGTAAAAAGTATCTTTAAATTACATGTGGCTCACGTTGTGTTTCTGTTGGACAGTACTGGCCCAGGGAGTCCATTGTCCTCTAGAGACCTAGAAGGGAAGGAGAAAGGTACGGTTTTTCTCTTGTCATTTCTCTGGAGGTGGCTTGAACAACAGTCTGTTAAGCCAGGTGACCCAAACCGAAGCACCATACCAAAGAAGCTTCTTGATTGAGTTGTCTCTGACTTGTGTGTTGGCACACCTAGAGAATTATATTAAAAATCCATACCAATTATCCCATCTACATCGCTTATCAGATATCGCTGTCTGGTGTGGATTGAATGCCGTAGTTGTGATTTCCAATAAAGACCTGCTTAAAGGATGACACTTGCTCTGGGAGCCAAATGAGCTTCCTCATTATCAAGTCCAAAGATTAGACTACATTGACCCATCCAGTCAGTCACTTTGCACTTGTCAGGCCTCCCCACATGGGGGTCATGGTTTCCTGTGGATGGTCACTCCCAGAGGTAGCAGGGGGTCGCTTGTGGATTGGGAGTGGCAAATGCAGGGTGCAGATCATGTAGGGCCTGCAGGCCTCCGAGGGGCTCTGCTTTTTTCTGAGTGAGAACAGAGGCCACAGGGGGGTTTTGCGCAGAGCGGGCAACATGGTAGGACTGTTTAAGGATCACTCTGGGTGCTGGGTTGCGGAGACTAGAAAAATCAAGGAGCAGGGAACCAGTTTGAAAGCGAGTGAGGTGTTCTAAGTGAGAAGTAACGGTAGCCTGGATCAGGATGACACTGGGTGCGGGTGTTGGTAGTGGTGAGACTTGGAATATAATATTTAAGAAAAAACTAACAGAATTCTCTGAAGGATTGCATGATAGATGTGAGCAAAAGAACTGAGTCAAGAATTCTGACCTGAACTTTTGGAAGGGTGAAATTTCCTATTTACCAAGATATGGGGGCAGCAGATTTGTGGGAGGGAGTAGCAGGAATACTCTGTTTCAACTGTTAGAATTGCCAAGAGATCACTCGACAGTAAAAGGACCTGATCTTTTCTCTGTGTGCACACATTCCCAGGGTTCTTACCTAGACTCTCGGCTGCCTATATCACCTGTGGGCCGACAGTTACCAAGTGGATACCTCCAGCCTCCATCTGTCTCCCTAACTAAGACCCATCTATCCAGCTGCCTAATTCAGGTTCCCCTGGAAGTTTGAGGAGGAGGGTTCCTTGATACTGATACAGGGCCTGGCATGAATGAGATGCTCAAATATTTATTGAATGAATATTGTTTTTAATTTTTAGGCTAATAACCTCATGAATAGGCGCCATTATAATTATACAGAAATATATTTATTCTGTCTTGGGTAAAATAAATTATAGGATACAGTTGTATTTACATTAAGTTCTTTGAATTTTCCATACAGTAAGGAAAAGGAGATCAGACATTTATTGGCTCTTGAGCCACTCTCCTTGCTCCAGCCTGCTCCTACCTCTTTGGAGTGTACTTTCTCTTCAATAAACTATCTCTTTGTTTCACCTCTAAAAAAAAAACAACAAAAAAACATTTACTGGAGGTTTCCGATCATACAAATATTTATATTTATGCCAGCTCTTTTATTATTTTTGCAAAGATAAGACAAAAGCTTCCTGAGATATACTCAGATCCGTCCTGAGATAGTCAATGCAGAGTTATTTGGGAAGATACTCATTCTGGACAATTCATGGTCAAATACATTTGTTTATTTCAGGGAATAGGATTTCCTTAAATTGTAAATGATCCGTTAGTCTGACCCATGTAAAAACCCTGTGGGCTCTTGTTTAGAAGAGCCCCAGACCTTTGAGTCTAGTTCATTTCAATCTTTTTTTGAAGTACAAGGGCTGTCCGGAAAAAATCCAGCCATAAATGCCTTTGTTTTTCTGATTACATGGCTGGATACTTTCCAGGCCGTCCTCGTATACCGTGTATCAGAAAAGTGCATCTGTCTTAGATGTGCAGCTTGCAGATTTCCACAACCCGAACACACCAGTGTAACCAGTTCCAGTCGGGAAACAGGCAGCGTAGCTCGCTCCCTTCGTGTCCCCTGACAGGTGTCATCCTTGACTCCTGACATCATAGATTAATTTTGCCTGTTTTTGTAGTCCTATAATTGGAGTCATACAGAATACACTTTTTTGTATCTGGCTTCTGTCTGCATTTGTGAGATTCATTTATATCGTCGTGTGTATAGGTGTAGATTATTCGTTCTCACACTACGTCATATTCTGTATGTGTGAAGGCGCCACACTTTGTCCACTCTCCTATGAACAGGCATTTGGGCGGTGCTGCTGTGAATATCCTGGTCCTTGTCTTAGAATGAGCTCCCAGGCCTTTCTCTGGGGTACATACCTAGGAGTGGGATTAACAACCCAGGGGCGTCTGTTCCGTGCTGTCCACTCGCCCTCTCCTCGCAGTGGGTGGGGTGTGCCCACAACTCATCACTCTTGCCAACGCTTAGTACTTCCTCTGCTTTCGTTTAGCCATTCCGGGGGTGGGGGGGCGGAGGGGGTGCTGTCTCTTTGTGGTTTCAATTTATCATTTCTTGGTGACAGATAGAGTTAAGCACCTTGTCATCTGTTTATTGGCCATGTGGATATCATCTTTTGTGAAGTGTGTTCAGTTCTGCTTCTTTTTCATCTTTACCAGTTGTACAAGTAGAATGACAATGGTGGCTTTATCAGACTGAGCCCCACTCCAAGCTGGTGCAGCCTGGTTTCTCCTGTTGGAGGTGGGGGCCCCATAGGCAGAGCCCCTGTCCTGACTCCATCCCGAGTCTCACTCTTTGGCACATTCCCTGCAGGCCTACAACCAGCTCGGGCCAGCTAGATGGTATCTCACCAAGTCTTAACACTCATACCCCTGACCTAACAATTCCATTTCTGGAGGCACATAGCCTGCTCACAGAATCACGTCTCAGCAAAAAAACCAGAGCACACCAAAGCCATGCCGCCTCCTTATACAGGTGTCCAGAGCGGCAAGCATAAGGGTGGCCATCAAGGCAGCACTGAAGAGCAAGTTAGAAGCCGTCAGTCAGGGGACTGGGTATGATGCTGTCTGCCTTTCAGCAGGACTTTATTCAACCTTTCACAGTGCTCACAGGGAAGAATGCCCACACGTATTCTTTCGGTAAAAAACACTTCACCTCTGTCACATGTGGAGTTTGAGGGATTTCCACTTTCTGGGTTACATGTTTTTATAGTGCTTGAATTTTTATAATGAGGTTGTTTTGCTTTTGTTGCTGAGGAAGAAAAGTGATCCACTTAAGATTTCCATCCGCACTCACAGTGGTGTCATAGTTACAAATAGACTTCCTGCGAAATGGGTAATATGGACAGATTGTCATGTCAGAAGAGCCTGTGGGCTTGCAAAACTCCAATATTATTTTCCCTCTGTTTTAACAGGAATAGTTCAATATTCAGTAAGACAGAGATCTTTTAAAAAGGAAATTGTTGGGGAAAAATGAAACATGAGGTTACTTTCTGTCCTGCTAGGCTGGGGTTATTTTAGCTTTCGCCTTAGTAAGTATTGGCAGAGGCCTGGCAGTGCTGGCAGGTCGCAGTAATGCTGCCACGTACTGAGCATTTGCCAGCTCGCGGGCCCTTGGCTGAATGCTTTACGCACAGCGTCACGTTTAGTCCTCACAACAACCCAAGGAGGTAGGTCCTAAGGTTATGCTTGTTCTGCAGGTGAGGAACCTCTGGCTCAGAGAAGTGCAAAGTTGGTCCATGTTCATAGCTGAGCTCAGGATAAAACGCAGACTGCCACGTGCCACCTGCCATGCCCACCATCCACTCAGACTGTCCTCCTGCCTCTATATTAGTCTGTAAAACCCTAGAGAAGTAAACCTCTGAAATCCTTTTTTTAAAACTATCTTCCTAATGCCCTCAGGTCACTTCTCTGCTCTTGGGAAATGGGGCTGTGGGTTAGGTAAGTGAAATTGGACAAATGGAAGTCCCTCCCAGTCATGTGCAGTTCTGCACCCAGGACACCGCAGGTAAGGGGACATTGATAGCTGCAGTGTTTATGAAGATTGTCACTGCCTTAGCATGTTGTCCACGATGACCCGGACTTTGCAGTGTATTGTACGGTTGATATTAGAGACTCTCCCCATCCAGGGCAAAATTAAGCCCCGACAGAAACCACTGCTAAGTTGGGATCCCAGCTGCTGCTGCAAGTGACATCTGCAAGGCCAGTTGATACGCACATTTGTCAGCCACAGGCGGAGATCGTGGTTAGGCCTGGCCAAGGGCAAGTTGACGATTTAAGAATGAGATACACCTGGCAGACTACTTGGGAAGAACTTGGTTGACTTTGGTGTGTTTTTGGTTTTCGTAGGGATGTGAATCTGAGAGTAGGCCACGTGCCTCACCTTCAACCTGTCCTCTTTCTCTCTGGGTGGAGGACGTTCATCTGAAGCTGAATGTACACCTGCCATGGTTGTCCCAGTTTGTTCCTGCTCTTAGTAGCATCATGGCCATTTATACAGAAATCGTGAGGCCATGTAAGCTACCCTTTCTCTGGAACAAATGACTAGCAGATTAGTCACTGGGAGTCCCCAACCTTCATGATATAAATTAAATGCCACACTTACTGAGCAGTGGTCTGGGGCTTTTAAGTTCTTTCAGTGACCTTTGAAGTTGCTCTTACAGATCTGATAGATCATAGTAAGATACCAGCTAACAGCATTTCCATGTGAAGGGGGCTTTCATTTCCTCTGGTTGGGCATGGCCGCATGGAAAATGCAGGTCTGGCAATCCCAGTGTGGGAGTGGAGCAACCAGGACCTTGCTGGTGGAACCGCAGAGTGGCACAGCCACTTTGGAATATCATTTGGCAATATCCATGAGATTAAATAATGGCATATACTCTGTAACCGGCAGTTACAGTCATAGAAAACTCTGGCATGTGTTCCAGGAGACATGTATGAGAATGTTCATAGTAGCATTGTTTACAAAACTTAGAAACAAATGTCCACCAACAGGAGAGCCAGTAAATAAAACTGGCATTGTGGATTATGTGGAATGTCACAGCTCTGCAAATGAAAGCACTTTCGTGTACTTGGGCATGGTTAGATGTCAGACCTACGACTGAGTGAAAAAACAAGAGCCCGAGAATATTTACAACATGCTGCTACCATTTATGTGTAATATTTATAATATACCACCATTTATAATATGCTATCATTAATATTTATAATATACTACCATTTATGTGTAGTATTTACCATATACTACTACCATTTACAATATACTGCCATCAATATTTACAGTATACTACCATTTATATATGACTTTATAATACACCACCATTTATAATATGCTATCATTAATATTTATAATATATTACCATTTATGTGTAATATTTATAATACACCATTTATAAAATGCAATCATTAATATTTACAATATACTACCATTTATCACAAACTTATAAATTAAACTATACTTAGAAATGTAAACTGTCACAAAAAAGAAGGGATGAGAAGCACAGAAATCAGAACCATGCTTACCTGCTATTGGATTTATTGAGCTGTAACCCTGTTGTAAATTGGGGAGTATCTATAAATGTATGTTTCATGTAGGAATCTTTCAAAATTTTGTCTTAATTTTAGTACTAGAAAATCTCTAAAAACACACATATACAGAATCTGAGGTGTGACTTGCTAAGTGAATAGTCAGAGAATAGTAGGAGAGTAAGTGGTTGGTCAAGCTGCCTGCTGCTCTGCGGTAGTGTGGATGCATCTCTTTGGCATTGCCCTCTACCCCAGATGAATAATATGCATGTTTCAAAGGAAAGGTGACAGGCAGCCTTCAAGTCAAAATCTGTCTTTGTCAGTGTCCTCAGTTTCTAGGGTTGAGGAGGTTGGTTGTCATTACAAAGAGCGTGCTTTCTCCACTTGATTTATCCTGCACGTGCCAGCGCTGGCTGCTTCAAGGCTCTTATGTACTTTGTTTAAATGCTGATGTTGCATCCCAGCCATACCCCAAGATGTAGAATCTTGGGCTGTGGCTGGCAGAGCAGAGGTGGAGAGTGAGTGCTGTAATAGATAGCTAGGGTTCAGCTTGTCTCAGGTGGAGATGCCCTTAAGATGACCCCTGAGAGGGTTTTTGGGACCTCTGTACTTACTCGCCTATCCTAGTTCCACCCTTGGTTGTGATGACAGAGATGACAGCTCTTCTGCCCCATGCCTACCCATGCAGTATCTCGGGGCAACAGAGTGGAGGAGGCGGAAGATGGCTCGCCCAGCCCATGTCTCTGGAGATCTTTGACCAGCAGAGCAAACCAAAGGAACTGTGTGCATCCTGCCTAGACTTCCCCATTTGTGTCTGCTTCCTTAGCCCTGCTGTCACTCTTACTTCTCAGGGTGGAAGTCACATAGATCAGTATATTGCTCTCACATCCCTCTGACTTGGGAACCTGGCTGGTGAGGGATGCACTGTGACTTTAGGGCTCCTGAGGCCAGTAACAGGGAGTCAGGGCAGCAATAAGGACAACGCAGGAGGAGGCATCAAAGAGGGAAACAGAAAAGGAGCTAAATCCAGATTGAGCATTCTGGACAGTGTTAAATGAGGAGGGGAGAGGGCATTTGCAAGGCCCTCAGTTACTTAGGATCATGTGTTAAATATTCAGTTCTTCAGAATAGCCTGACTCACATCTAGAAGCAGTTGGCACATCATTCAGAATTGGATCATCCTGCTCCCCTTCCTAAATACAGTACACTCTCTAGAACTCAAGTAACCGGCACTCTCAAGCAACTGGCAAAAAAACAAAGAAATAATACTGCATGCATCCAGCGTGGGTGCCAGCTAATCCAGTTAATGAGAGTCTGCTGCAGTTTGGTAGGTGAGCTTGCTGTATTGAGCAGGTACCACATGCCTGCACTTGGATAAGTACCTCATTGCATTGTCCACAGGCAGCATCTCATTTAATCTGCATCACATCAGGCATCTCAAGAACAATGTTACCAGCCCCATTTTCCAGGCAAGGGAACTTAAGACTTAAGGAGGTGACTTTGAAGTATTTTAACCCAAATAATGAGACTACAAATTTTAACCATCTCATGAATGATTAGACCAGTCACATCATTTTTGAGGTGTAAAGAAGGCAAACTGTCTAAAAGACCCACCCTGCTTGGGTGGGAAAGGAGAAGAGGCGGGGCAGAGGGAGCTAGGGAAACTCTACCATTCCACTTTGTCACTTTGGAATGTTCGTTGCTATTGTACCGAAATACATTTGGTTTTCGTATGTTGATCTTGTATCCCGTGACCTTTATGAGTACTAATAGTATTTTAGTGAATTGCTTGGGATTTTCCGTATATAAGATCATGTCATCTACAAATAAAGATAGTTTCATAGTTCCTTTTCCAATCTGCATGGCTTTTATTGGAATATTAGAGTGGGAATGGTGAGAATGGACAGTCCAGTCTTGTTCCTAATCTCGGGGAGAAACCACCCAGTCTTCTACTATTTCCTAGGGTTTTGACCCCCTCAGTTTTATTTCGGTCTCCACTGCTGACCCTAAGGCCTTGCCCTTATCACTTGTTGCAGTTCCCAAACCCCCAAATGAGGAATTTGATTCGAAAGGGCCTTCCTTTCCAGTTCATACACCCCTCACATCTGTGATTCTGTTTGGTGTTCTTCTTGGCCGGTTCTCTTGGACTTGGGTTAGATCATCATACACACTCAGTAAGGGACTCAGAAATGTTTGCCAGTTCTTTTTCCACACCCATTTTGAATGCCTTTGACCCTACAACTCGGCACAGCCTAACCTGGACAGAAATTGAAGAAATTGAAGCATGTAGTAGGAATGTTGTGAGGAATCCATATTTTCTTCTCTTTGTAACTGACCACCCAGGGGAAAAGATTTGTTTGGGGACGCTGCTCACTTCCACAAAAGGTCACTCAGCTTCACCCTGCCTCTAACACTCAGCGCCCTCTTTGTTTTCAGACTCCCAGCGTTCTC
>PVJL010000841.1:87892-283230 GCA_004026885.1 Lyroderma lyra
TTTTTTTTTTTTTTTTTTTTTTTTTTTTTTTTTTTTAAGTTTATTTTATGGGGATTGAGCTTTCAGTAGGGAACACCTATTCCATAGCATTCCATGGTTCTAGGTGGGGCCTCCAGTGTTCTTGTGATGTGTGAACCTTTAGGGTGGTGAGTATTTCTCATGTAATCAGAGTCGAGTTCATTCGGGTAGAACAAGTCTCCTTTTCCAGATGTGTCATCCTCTGGGCATTTAAAACAGCTCAGCACCTCATGTTCACCCCAGGATGCTGTCCCCCAGCCCCAGAGTCCCACATTGCCCTGGCGCACACACACACACATACGGGGAAGTTGGTGATGTCCAGAATGTCCATCATTCGGCTTTAGGGCCTGTGCTCTGAGACATGTGAAACCCTTGAAACCCAGCCAGCAATATGCTCAAGCGCCAGTAACCTCAGCAGGACCAGGCAGGCCAGGTCTGTTGGAACAGCTGTCGGTTTTCATCAGCCCCTCCCTTCAGCCTAAAACGGCCATTGCAAGCTCTGTAGGAATCCAGGTTTCCTCTCTTCCAGGAGGCAACAGACAGATTTCTACCAGAGGGCTACCCTCTCCCCTTGGATCTGGAGCAGCAGGCAGTAGAATTTATGCCCACCAGTGCTGTGGCTTCCAGGTCTCAAAGGCAGAAGGTCAGTGTGATGTTAAGAACATTGGGTTTGCCTTGCCTTCTACTGCAGAATCCTGGCCCGTGGTGTTGGGGATGGAAAAAATCTATCGCAATTTCATTGTGTTCAGTTGGGTGGCAACTATGGGCTTAATTGTTCAAGAAACAGTCCAGGGGACCTTGGATAAAATAAGGGTTATCCAAGCCCCATGGTCTTTGGAGAGAGCGCACTATTCCATGGCGAAAGCTTGGGGATCCTTTCTGGGGTTGGTCTGGGTGTGCTGCTTGGGTCCAGCGGGCTCCAGGGGAAGTACGTGAGCCTCATCTCTCAAGACCAGCTGTTCATTACTCAAGCTGCTAAGATGGTCTGAGTAGCTGAGAGAGGGAAGGGTGTGTGCCGTGTAAGACGCCCTGTTAGACTGTGCTGACACAGCCACAGAACCAGTGCTCTCCGAGCCAGGGCCACCTGTGCCACTGACACTTGTCGGGCCCCCTGTTCAGTGCTTCACACTCGTTCTCATAACCCTCATAACAACCTGACAGGTGGAAACTTGATTTGAAGAAAAGGAAACTCAGGCTGTAGAGATATTAAATATTTGAACAAAATCACACAGGAAAAGGGTGGTGAGGGTGAGATTTGAAGAAGGCCACCTGACACCCAAGTCCCAAGCGCTCACAGTGCTACATTTTCTGTTTTTGAAAGCCTTTTATTTTTAATATCTCACAAATCTATGTATTAGTCGCCACCCATCACTAAACGTAAAGACAAAATTAAACTTAGCAATGTGAGATGAAAACTAGCTTTGTAGACTGATAGATCCTTAATCCTCTAGTGATTACCCAAAACATAGTTTGTAGTAGAGCTGTCACAGCCATCAATGTTATGCCACTGACAAACCCTGCCCTGTTATGTAAGCACATAATTCTTGAATTTTGCAGTGCACCTATTTGTTTTATGTTGACCAGCAAAATATCTTAAAATTCTAGTTAAAAGTGGAGAAAATAAAGGTTTTAAATCTAAAAGTCTTTGGTTGAAGAATCATTTTTCCCGCTCCATCTGTTAACAAAAGGAGGCTGAAAAGCAGGAGTGAAATAGTCAATGTTTGCCAGATTGTTCTAAATTCCAGATTGAAGAAGAGTAATAAAGTAGAAGATTTGGTGTGTACCACAATCATGTTTTTATTATGATTTGTTTGGCACCCTCTGGGAGCTGAGTTTAAAAAGTCCAAGAATAGTGTCCATTGTCATTTGACTCTAGTCCGGGCAGTCCAGAGTGAGATGATTCACTAACAGTTGTGCTCTGTTAGTGAACTCTGAGAAGAAGCCATTCCAGTCACTCAGTTCTCAGAATTCCTCTCCCTGCTTTCTTCGTTATTCCAAGAGAAGACATGGGAGAAATTTTGATGCAAAAGTGTCCTTTACTTAGTGGGGACTCCTGCAAACTCCAGGAGACATTTGCCAGTATTTGGAGACACTTTTGTTTGTCTTAACTAGGGAGGCAAAGCAGGTGCTACTGGGTCTGGTGGGTAGAGGACAGGGATGCCGGTAAACATCCTACAATACCTAGGACAGCTCCCCACCCCAAACAAAGAACCATCTGCCCCCAAGTGTCAGTATTACACAGCAGCAAAACCCTGTTCTGTAGCAAGGAGCTACAGGTGTGATCTTCACCCAAGGAAGAATGTTTGCCCGGGTTTTGGTTGTCGTCCTTAGGAAGGGCTAAATTACTGTACTGTGCCCCAAGTCACCTGCATGAAGTAAAGTGTGTACAAACGTGCAGCCTGGTAGAGGCTCCCAGACAGAACTGGAAGAGCTGGGAGATCTGCCAGCATGTGTGAATTTCAAAGACTGTTGGACAAATCTTACAATAAATCTGACATTTGCTATTATTTATTACTTACTAGCTCTCCTGCTGCTGAGAAAATATTTCCATATACATGCTCGTTTTATCCCAGTTTATATGCATGGTTTTCCCTGTTTAAATATATGGGAAATTGTAGCTCAGGGAGGCTGGAAGTCCAGATTCAGGTTCACTACAGCTTACTGAGCATCTCTCTGTGGCCAGGCCTGTCTGTCCTGGGTGGTATCACGTGTTGTCTTCCTTATTCCTCCATAACCGTGTGGAAAAGCTTTCATTATTCCTAATACGCAGAGAGTTTGGGCACTGGCTCATGTTTTCTTATTCAAAACCTGTTTTCCCTTAAATTGTATGAAATACTTCCTTCTATGTGTATTTTCATTCAGTCCCCACACCAACCTCTTTGGTCCTTAGGGCAGTTCTTCTCCTCATTGTGCATTTGAGGAGCCAAAAGCCCACTGGTGCCCGGACCTAGTGGGGGCTTTGGGCCTAGGCCCTCCCCAGCACCGCTGCCCTCACGTAGTTGCCAGGCTTGCTTGGGCCAATGGCAGCACCTGGTCCCCACAGCAGGAGGAGGCCCATGCCTCTCCATGATGTGTGTGGCCAGGCATCACTGGCAGAGCCAAGGTCTCAGTCCCTGGTTGTGGCAAGTGCTCTGTGTGGTGTCCTGCTGTCAGCTCTCCTGCATGCTGCCTGCATTTTGCAAGAAGCCACATGTAGCGGCTGAAGGACTAGGAGATGCACAATGTTCAGAGGCCATGAATTCTTGCAGTGGAATTTGCTGGAGAGTTCATGGATGGAACCTGTCTCTGCTACATTGTCACTCCTTTTCTAGGAGCCCAGGGCAGCTTGGCTCTTCAGTGGTTCATTGGAGCTCTCTGCAAATGGCAGCGAAATTCTCTTTCTTGGTCTGAAGGGCCTTGCCCCTTTTGGATGGCTCCCTTTGCCAGGTTAGCCCCTTTCTCCCCAGAGAACCTGATGACACATTTTCTTTAACTGTTTCCTGCTTCCTCCCCACAATTCATCATCACTGGCTCGTAACACGTCCTGCTGTGCTGAGATGGCACTGTTGTGGTCACTGTCCTCTAGCCAGACTGGCCAACCATGATTTCATCACATTTGACGTCTGCAGGCCCCCTGATTCCTTCATACACAGGTTCCTCCTGGCCCCGGTAGGTGGTGGCAAAGCAGAGAGCTCTTGTCCATGAGGTGGAGAAAAAAGCACCTGACCTCTTGGAAACTGTCAGTAAATGAACAAGTGCATGCGGCAGTGCAGAGGGAAAAGCGGAGGACAAGGAGGCTGCAGCGAGGCGGGGCGGGGTGCTCCTCTGCCCTCCTGGAGACCTCTCTCGGCCAGCACCGCCTGGGGCAAGGGCGCCTGGGGCAAGGGCGCTGCTGAGAGATTTCACTGAGTCTTTGAAAGTCATCTGACTAAAGCAGTTATTTACTTCTTGATCCCATTTATATATTTTTCTTTAGATATGCCCATGAAATTGAATTTTAATTTACAATGACATTCTCCATCATTTAAAAAAAACAGAGCTAGTGTTGAGAATCCTAATCACTTTTTATTATATGTTATTTACTTATCTATTTATAAATTATTGTGTGTATCAACTTCTTCTGGAAATTACCTTCTTGCCCTCAGTTGATTTTATGTCCTCACAGAGCCCACAGGTGGCACTTGTCACACACACCACTCCGAGTCTGTGTCCTCGGTTCTCCTGGAGTGGAATGCCTCCTGTGGGATGTGTCCCCTTCCCTGCCAGCCAGTGGGATGGGGCTCATTGACATTAGGGCCAGGATAGGGAAAGGAGCCAAAGGGGTGTGGAACTCAGCATCCCCCAGCGGAGGAGGAAGGATCTGGGCGTGGGGACCTGAGTCCTAGGGGTGCCGGGCTCTGTCCTTCCCTTTCCTCCTAGGCAGCTTTCCTCGGGAGCAGCTCTCCCGTTAGCATCTGCTGCTCCAGTAGGGATTGACTCGCCGTCTGCTGCGCTACCTCACTGTTTCACCCAGAGCACCTGCCCCTTCTGACCCCGGGGTTTCCGGGTCCTTCAGGAAAGCCACACCATTTCTTTGAGAGGAACGTAGGGATCTAGTGAGGACTCCTGAGTGGCGGGGTTTTGAACACCAGTGCCTGGCCAGTCTGACACAGTCCCTTGGGTCTTGATTTGATTTGCTGGATAGATGTGCACCGTGGGACTCAACTGATGGTTCTCTTAAGCTTGCTATAGCCATCAGCAAATTAGTCCTCACCGCGCTTAATGGGATTAGCAGTGGTACCTCGGTGGGGACAGGAGGAGACCTCAGCCTCGTCAATCTCTGTTCCCGAAGGGAATTCAGGGCTCTCGGAACAGCCTGTCTTGGTCCCAGCCCCCCTTCGTCTTCCTTCCAGTCTAGCCTCTGCATCCTGATTGCAATCCTTAGGAAAATAAGTTGGCTTGGTTTCTGCAGCAAGAAGCCCTTTCCATTCGCATCATTATCAAGATAGTTTACAGGAAATTTTATTTTATTTTTTCAAAATAGCTCCCTTTAATCTCTCTCCTCCCTCATGCTTAACATTTCCTTTCAGAACCTGAGCTGGCTGGAAGAGAAAGAGAAGGAAGTTGTCAGTGCCTTGCGCTACTTTAAGACCATTGTGGACAAAATGGCTATTGATAAGAAGGTGCTGGAGATGCTTCCAGGGTCAGCCAGCAAGGTGCTGGAGGCCATCCTGCCGCTAGTGCAGAGCGAGCCCCGAGCCCAACACAGGTGAGTTGCTCTGAAGTCCTGGGCTGTGCCCACGCAGTGGAGGCCCAGAGGCATCATGGTCTGGGGGCACCTCCAATGCAAGCTTTTAGGACTAGTGAAAAGTGTCAGGAGGGAAAAGAGTGCTCTCCCCAAACCCACGGACATCACTTGATGCTGTCCCAAGGTTGAGATCGTTCTTCCCCGGAGATCTCGGCACTGAGGACGATATCTGCTGTCACTAGGGACGTAGCCACAGGAGTATTTCTTTGCATGGGCTTGTTAGCAATTATCACATTGATTTGGACACATTTCTCCTATGCCCTGTGTTAACCAGTTTATTATGACATTTAGTCCTGTCAGCATCTAGCCTATTAGACACCTCGGCTGCTTAGATGATTAGAGCAAACAAGATAGAGAAGAACCCCGTTAGAGCCCCATGGACTAGTGAAACGTTTAACTGTGTCAAGCAGGATCTCCCAAATAATACTCGGAGGCCCTGGAAGCCAGACATGGAGAGCAGAGTCAGCCCTCGTCCCAGGAAGCTCTTCTGGGGATACTTTTATTGCTGGAGTGCATTTTCCTCTTACAGGGTTGCAAGCAGCTTGCCCCGTATTTATTAAGTGCAGAAAGAATGGCGGCATTAACTGTAAACTTAAGTGAAAGTCTGGCAGGAGCTTTTTTTGAGAGGCCATCAGAGGCCTGCTGGCTTCGTTTTCCTCCCTGGTACCTGTTCAGGATAAACGCATCTCTGTTCAGTTCCTGGAGCTGCTTGACAGTCCCACGAGGCTAAGTTTTTATGAGCTACTTTCAGAGCTTGGCAGTGAAGTGCAGAGTTTTTTTCTGAGAGATAAAGCAAACCCTATTTCCAAGAAGCTCTCTGCCCTGCGGCTGCCACCTGGAGTGTCAGCTGGCCCTGTGGACTGCGGTCTTCTGGCGGAAGCTCACGGCAGCTAGTTGGTGGTGGAGGGTAAAATGTCAGCATGGCTTGGCCCTGCGACTGTCCTCACTTTTCCATGCCATGCCTCTCAGGAAATGAGTCCCTCAGATGCCTCATTCAGCGCTATGTGCTGGTCTCAAGTACTATGTCTGATAGTTGACCCGGGGCCCAGCTCATTGCAAGGCCCAGCGCTGTCCTGCTGGGGGGATGTGCCTGACATGCTTCGGTCAGGTGTAGATGGCTTTTCTAAAACACTCTTGTATACCTCTCCTCACGTGACGGTCCTACCATGCAAGAGTTAGAACCAGCTCCCTCAGCTCCGATAGCGGGCTAATTCTGTGGTGCCCAGTAGAGGGCTGTTGGACTTGAAGTTGGGAGCGTTGCAGTGGTCCCATTAAACTTCCTGGAGGAGGAGATGCAGGAGTGGCAGTGGGCACAGTGGGACGAGGGGAGCAAAGGCACTGAGACGGGCGGGACGTGGTGTGCTCCCAGACCAGGAGGGTGGGGGAGGGGGATGCCACAGTCATGTGAGCCAGGACTATGAGGACCACTTGGGGCATGCCAGAAGGGGAACAGTGGGCGATGGAGGCCAATCAGCTCACCCTTGGGCAGAGTCCAGCACAGAGTTACCTAGGCTGACCTGCAACTTAGAGTGTCAGCAGTGTTGCCACTGGGAGCACTGCTTCCTGGAACGCCAGCGTGCGGCTCTGCTTGGGAAGTCACTCTCCGGACGGGCGCGTGCTGGAGGAGCTGGGGGAGCTGACCGAGTGAGGGTGGGGGTTACAATTACTTTGTAGCTGACAAAAATTGTTCAGTATCTGTAACAATTTCCTAGAGGTGGGAAAGAGAGCTGCCTGGGTGTGGCCACGAGGAGTGACTTTTTTTCCTGGTCGTCCTCTGGCTAAACACCGTGTGGGGGATTTTCCATCCGAAATTCTCCCAGAGAATCGGTATTTTTATTGATCTCCCTGAGGAGATGGAACGTGCTTCCTCACATGTTTCGTTTCTTCTTTTCATCGTCTCATTCCTCCCAGTGCAGTTTGTAGCTGCAGGGGACTTCTCCTGCCCTCTGCTCAGAGCCCCTTCTGTAGGTTGGGGATCAGCAGGCAGGCTTGTCGCCAGCCTTCCCTAGAGCCCCAGGACGGTGGTGGCCTGGCCATTGAACAGGCAGCTAGTGTTAGCAGAGAACGGAGGGTTCTCCTGCAGAGGACCCAAGCTTGCCTGCAGTGCGGACGGCTTTGCTCCGTTTCAGAACGTGACTGGCCCAGTGGGCAGCATCTTCTTAGCACAGGACCTGCCTCCCTTTCTTCTGTCTCAGCCCCTTGGCTTCCAAGCTAATGATGTGAAAGGTGGGCACAATTGCCAAAGTCCATAGGTGCCTTCAGGGAGATGTTACCATCACGGCACATAGAAATTAAGTATTATGTTGAAGTCTCCCCCACCAAGTCATCTAATTATTGCCAGCTGTTTAACAGAGGAGTGCCTTGGTGGAGCCCCCCAGGCATGGCGGTGGGAGGCAGCTGTCCTTGTTTAAAGAGGCCTCACCTGGCCTGCACATCACTTGAAGTGCGCCCCCTTGCAGGATGGCGCCACTGTGATCCAGCCCCCGGGAAAGACTGTAGTCTTTTACCCTCTCGGTCCTCTTTCTGAGGAGAGTAGGTCCAACAGCAAGTATTTTTCATGCACGTTCCCTTCCTCAGCAGCCGAACCCTGCTTTCCCGGGCTCCTTTTGTAAACGTGTTTCCAGCGGGGCTTGAGGAGCCTGCCTGGTTCTGTCGGGCGCCTGGTGGAACCTGCACTGTGGGGTGACTGCTAAATGGAGGTCCCCCACCTCCTGCAAAGATGGTCTCCTCACCTGCTTCTGAAGAACTGCATCCGTGTTGTTTGATTCAGGCTTTTGTTTCAAATAACTTTGATTTTAGAACCTCTTTTAACCATGTCTTAACAATATTATATGTCGTTTTCTCAGTATTATATCTTTGGCTCCTATATGTATGCCTCACTTTTCTAAATTTTTTTGAGTAGAAGAGAGGATAGCGACCAGGTCTTCTGTATTTTTTCATTTTTACTCATTCTGTATTTTTTTTAAATTTATTTTTATTGTTAGACTTAATGGGGTGACATCTGTTAGCAAGGATTACATAGGTTTCAGGCATACAGTTCTACAGTGCATTGTCAACTTGTTGTATAATAAATTCACCACCTAATGTGACTTCTTTTCCCATCACTATATATTTAGCTCCCCCTCTCTGTCTTCTGTATTTTTGTTCTTCTGTTGTAAAAGATAATACTTAAAGTTGTAAAATAATCCTTTCTGTAATCCATACAGAAAATTATCTTTAGTTATTTAAAAATGTGTGGAAGATAAAAAGTTCTTCATTTGGTCTTCCCTCTGGAGTTGGTGAGGCACCCAGAAGCACTGGGGCTCCTGTGGGCCTGCGTTAGCCTCACAGTGTAGCTCCCTCCGACCCAGGTCTCTTTGCCTCAGATCTCTCCTTGACGTGCTCGCCGTTAGTGTGTACTTGGGCCTCTCAGTCATGCTTGTGGGTGCAGAGGATGACGAACTCTCATCCGTTTCAGGTCTGTGTGAACTGACCAGTTAAAGGCTGTCCCATCTAAAGGACCCTGCTGGCTCAGCTCCCACACACCTGTTGGCTCCCTGTGACACATTGGACAGGAATTTTAGTCTATACCAAACAAGAAGTGTGTGACACTTTGGTCCCATGGTTAGTGACTAGAGGGAGGGGAAGGTGGGACACTCCTCGACAAATGTCATCAGAATCTGGTGGAAGATGTAAAAATGGTATTAACTATCATGATACGCTTATAATATGTTTGGGGAATGAAAAAAATTACAACAGATAGAATAGATTGCTTCTCAGATTTTCATTGGGTTGTGAGGAGATGGTTCGGGGGGGGAAGTTTCGTTTATCAGAAGATCATGTGGGTTTTATAGAAAGAGAGACTGAGAAACATGCCCTAATCACTGAAGAGCTGGTTCTGTGCTAAGCAGACGTCCTAAAGTGCTTCACGCTTATATTTTTAGTACTCTCTTTAAGAATCTTCTCTTCCCTCTAGCTCAGCCCTCTCCTCCTGCCATAGCCGAGTGTACCAAAGTCTCGCCAACCTCATCCGCTGGTCTGACCACGTGATGCTAGAAGGTGTGAACTCAGAAGACAAAGAGATGGTGACAACTGTGAAGGGGGTCATCAAGGCCGTGCTGGACGGCGTGAAGGTATGGCGCAGGTGCCCGACTGGCCCAGTCAGGGACGTCAAGCAGCCTCTGCTGCATGCTCCTCACAGAGAAACCTGAGCCCAGTAGAGTGTCTTGCAGCATCTCTGGTGCTGACACGCTCTCTTGCCCATAGTCACTTCATTCGCTGGTACAAGCGGCTGTCGCAGCAATACAGGTCTCTAGAGTACTCAGCCCTGTAGTTGGAAAAGCCTCCAGAGTCAGCCTGTGCTGAGCACTGTATGAACTCTCCAGAGGGTCTTTATAGTAAACTCTGGCTGTGCATGCTTGCGGGCTGGGGAAGCTGGCAGCCCCCATCGCTGCCCCGTGCCAGGCTACTGGGTTTGCTAGGGACTGGATTGAGTTCATTTAGAGGACAGATTGACTTGTGACATCGAAGTTTCTTCTGATAGCTCCCAAGTTCTCTTCATTTGCAAAAGCTAGTAGGTCCCACGTTGTCTTTGTTGGCCAGTGATAGCTAAGGGTGTAGCCTAGGGTGGCTGTGATGTGAGACTTTCTGTCCCACCTTCGATTTTGGAGTTCAGTCCTGCTCATTAGCGCATCCAGTCTTCCCAGCAGCTCTGCGAGGTCAGCAGGCCAGGTGAGCCATGGCCTGGGTCACCCTCCATCAGAGCAGAGGCCGCAGTCGGGCCCAGCGTTCCTGCTCTTCCTGTCCCGGCTCTGGGAACGCTATTCCCGAAGATTATTTCCAGGTGGCATTGTTGAGGTTTCCTCCTCCCAAATTGATTGTGATGAAATGTTCAAAACAAGTGAGAACATCTAAAATAGAAGTTTCGACGAGTAACTTTGTGACTTTCCCACATAGATTTTCCATTAGGGCATCATGAAAGCTCTGCTGTACTGATTAAAATTTCTCTGATTTTTCATGTTGAGATGAGATGGAGGGTGGGGAACCTATAGATTATGAACCTTGCAGTGTCTGAAAGCAAATAACTTCCTCACAGTTGTTTTAAAAATATTTTAACCAGAACAAAGATTCTCTAGTTGAATTACTCTGTAAATTTGCTTTTGTTTCATTTACCCAAGAAGCATTTATCGAGGACCTCCTGTGTGTGGCAGTGTGATAGAACGGGGAATGCAGTGACAAGCAAAACACATCGCCCTGGCCGCATCGGCTTGCAGACAAAGACGGGAAAGGACACAAAAACTTACGATTCTGTAATTGTCACTAGGACTAGTGCTGTAAGGAAAAATGGCACGTGGTATTGCTTGGGTGTACAGGTGACCTTCCTTTTTCAGGATGGTCAGAGACACTTCCCCAAGGAAGACACAGACAGGCTAAAGCCTGAAGGATGAGCAGGCATTGGCCCATGCTGCTCAAAGCTTCTCATAGTTGGGATCTGTCAAGGCAACAGGGACTATCGAGAATATTCATTTGTTGCTGAGGTCCAATAGCAATATAGCTAACGTTACTACCCTCTCAGAATGTGCAACGACCCTCCACGGCAGGCACGCTCGCCCCTTCACAGGTGGGGAAACTGAGACTCAAGCAAACCAGTAGTCACTGGCAAGGTCAAGATTCCCACCCAGGTCTGCTGGACCCCAAATTCTGTGTACTCACCATCACCCTCAGCTGCTTCCCACTAGAGGGGCGTCATAGTCAGCCCGAGGGACCCATGCACTCCCACCTCCAAGCCAGCTAGCTACCAGCCTCTCTTGCTGTCCCTTTAAGGCTTGGGACACCTAATAAGTCCCTGTCAAAGTGATGTGACAGAGCCTCCGTTGGCTGGAAGGGGCAGGATAATGTAGAAATAAAGTACTTTCAGGAAGATGTCGTCACCGCACTTAGGAGAAACGTTGGCACGTTTCTTTAAACTGACTCACCATGTTTCAAGTAACTCATTCACTTGTTAAATGGGATTGTTTCTGAAGGACTGAAGTGTTTTAAAAACAGGATTACTTTGTTTTTGTCGTGAATGGGTAGTACCATTTATTATTTAAACTCCCACATATCTGTCAGTTGTTAGGTCTGTAACCTTGGGCAAGTTACTTCTCTGAGTTTCAAGTAGGTTTTTAAATATTTACCCTGAAGAACTGAAGAAAGATGAAGTAAAATAATGTATATAAAGTACCCGTTAAGTGCTAAGTGCCCAGTAAATGGGCAAGTACTGTTAACTGTAGAAATGTTCATTTCTGGAGCAGCTCACATGTACCAACCTGACAATGATTTGGCTCTTCCCCACGTAATTTTACAAAACTCAGATAAAAGATAAAGTTCAGTTATTACCTGATCCGCCCTAGGCAGTGCTTTACCAGCTGCGGCCTGAGGCTCAGAGATGACAGTGACTCTCCAAGGAAGGAATTTAAAGGCCCTCCCTCTCCTGTTTCTGTAGGAAACACCCCAGCCTAAGGCCTGGCTACTGGGGGACAGAGCTCCTCAAGATCAAACCCATACCCCAGTTGTCCTTTGGAAACCAACACGCCAGTTCTTCCTAACTTCACCGTGTAAATTTGAACTTTTCTTCTGCTCTCAGATGTACAGCTTCATACCCTTCTCCCTGGGCTCTGCTCTGCCCTCTTCTCAGACCTTCTAGGGGACTCCATTCTGAGCTAGAGCCTTTTCCCTGGCCTTTAACCACCCTGCCACTGCCCCCACCCCTGCCCCCACTGCCGCCTCATTGCGCACACACTTTTTTAATTAAAAAAAAAAAAAAAAATCCAAAAAAAATCCTTACCCTGACAACCTTGGGATACCTGCAGTTCGGTCACCACCCAATTGGTATTGTGTACCACGTTTAGTTTTGTAACAGGAATATTTTGAAAGAAATGTTTTCCTGCCTATATCAGTTAGGATTAGGTTTAACTGGCTTTTAAAATACACAACTATATTTCTCTTTGACATATAAGAGATAGTCAGTCGAGACTAGTAGACATTTTCACAAGATGGTTACGGCATGGTCTTCTCCCACTGCTTTCCTGCTGTCCTTGCACATGGATTCCATTCACCTCATGGTCCAGAGTGGCTGCTCAGTCTCCGTCCATTATGACTACATCCCAGCTGGCAAGGAGAAAGAGAGAGTAGGCAGTTAGGCCTTCGGCATTAAAGGGCGCTTCTTCACAGGCCTCACAGAACTCACTTCGGTTTTATTTCCAGAACTTGGACACATGCTCAGCTAAAATTCTGTTCATAAGAAAGAACAGATAATGTGGAGCCACTAGCTGTCTGTCACACTGACATTTCAAATAAGCCATCTCTTTTTATTTCTCATTTAACCTATTTTTAAATTTTTGGATGAAAAACTTAAAACATTCAGAAGAGAATAGTGTAATGAAGCCCCAGCACATAGCTCCTGCAGCTGTCTGCCCACAGCCAGCCCTGTTTTTCCTATGCCTCTACCTACTCCCCTGGCTTATTTGGAAGGAAGTTCCAATCATACTGTCTCCTCGGTCAGTGACTTTGGACATCGCTCTAAAACAAGGCAGACTTTTGCTGTAGCTAGCCAGACCATAGGTATTACAGGCTTCTCAATCTCCATGCAGTCTCTGTTGCATAGCCTTCATTTGACTTCCTAAATTTCACTTTCTTTAACAAAGCATTCTTACCTTGAGGGCCTTGCAGCAGCCAGCCCTGGTCTGGATTTGGCCTGCAGCGTGTAGTCTGCTGCTTTTAAACAGTTTTTCTATTCAGGATCCGGGTCACATCTGTACTTCGTTAGTTCCCCTCAGTATTTCTCTCACCGCTTACTCACTTAGAAAGGGTGGCTGCTCCCAAAAGTCTCCCACATTCTGGATTTCACTGATTCCATCTGTGTGCAGTGCTGTTTAACTTGTTCCTCTGTCCCTTGAATTTCCTATCAAAGTAGAGGCTGGATTCGACCCCAGTTTCTTGTATTTAGAAGAATTCTTCCAAGGTGATGACGCCCTTCGCCATTATCCAGAGGTGCCCTTCCCTTTGTGACATTGACCCGTCATTAGGAGTTGCAGAATGATGGCATTCTCATTGTTTTCTGCTAGTCTGCCATCATTACTTAGCTGTACATCTAAGACTTTCCCATGTCAAATTGTGATTATCCTGAATTATCCTCAGAGGAAAAGAGGGTCAATGCTTACTTCCCTCCTTTATCTACCAGTTAAATTGTGCCCCCCCAATACAGACCCAACCTGGCACTGCTGCTCTGTGGGTCTGTTCAGTGTCCCATTTGTGGGGCGCATTTGGGGTCTCCTGACATCAATCTCCAGGAGTCACTTGGCACTCCTGTCCACTTCTGCCCTTGCTTGCTTTGTGCTTTGCCTCTTCATTGTGGATGAGAAGGAAGTCACTTCTGTTCTGTTGCTGCCTCTTACCCACTTTGGATGTGGGCAGAGAAGGTCCCTTTTTGTCACCATAAAAAGTCACACTGGGACAGCCCCCTCTGTGATTTCCTCATGCCACTTCAGTTACAGGAATCCCCCTACTGGCCTATGTTCAGTGTCCTGAGTGAAGAACTTGTCTTAGAACAGCTAAGTGATACAAGGACTGGGTCATGGCCACAAGCACATGTCTCCACCCAGGAGAGTCACAGAGCCAGACAGTGACAGAGGACAGGCAGCGATGGGGCGTGAGCAGGAGTGGCAGCAGGTGAGAATGGCGGGCATTTCAGTTTTCCCTGCGTGGGCCCGGGGGGCACCAGCCGTGACGCAGTGTCCTTGAGGACCGTCCTCGAGGAGGCAGCATGGCAATGAGTCTGATGACATCGGTGTTGCCCATAGGCACCTCATAGGGGCCACTTTCCTTGTTCATCCAGTGTCCCCTCTGCTAGGCAGGGGCCTTGTCTAGTGTCAGGGAAGACAAGAATGGATGGGACTGTTTCTTTCTCACGAGCACCAGAGAGCTGTGCTTTGACTTGATGAGGGTCATTTAAGATGGGAGCATCTGATCATTTTCAGGAGCAATAAAATGAACATGGAAATAAAGTGTTGTGTATTTAGAAAGGCGCCTTCTCAGATGCCTTGGGCTTCGGAAAGCTACTTTGCAGTGAGCTGGCAGTTGTGTGGTTTGCGGTTGCTGGTTATGGACACGCAGTCTGCTGCCTCTACCTGCCGCAAGAGCGTGGAGCCGTCTGACATCCCTGTCGGGAACCCTGCCCCCAGTGGGCGGAGGGCGGAGTTGGTCAGCGCCCCGGGAGGCTGTGTTGGCGCAGTAGCCGGACACGTGCACGTTCTGAGGGTCCTCTTCTGCTGTGATGGTGAAGGTGAGCTGACACCAAACCTTCTGGCTGGTCTCCTCGGGCTGGAAGCTTGGTGCATACAGAGAGCTGCCCCACCCTTCACTCTCCTCCAGTGCAGGCCAGCGACCTGGTGGCAGAGAGCTCTGATCATGACGTTGTCTTGGAATTCGGGTGCATGCTTGCACATGTGCCTGTCATTCCATGGTGCTTTTGCCATCATTCGTTCATTGAGTTCAGCTGCCTCTCCAGAAAGACGACATTCTAATTATAAGTGCTCATGCATCAGGAAAGAATTAGTGGAATTTTTTCTTACGTCAGCAGATGCAAGTATGCAGGCTTCTCCTGGCTCCTTTGCCCGGAGCGTGAACGTGGGGTTTCCAGGGTGCTTGGCCTGGCCCGCTGACTTCCTCTGAGGCCATGATGCTCTTCGGTGCAGCGTGCTTTCCAGACAAGCTGCCTCTCCATCCTCCTCCGGGCGACGAGGTGCAGCCTTCTGACCGCCTGTTGTCCCTTCCACCCACACAGTCTCTTATCTCTCCCTCCTGTCTCTGATCACCAGCTAGGTAGCTGTTCCTCCAGTACCTGTGACGTTTTATTTAGCTTCTGAACTGTGCTAACAGAAAGATTCTAACCTGTCTTCCAGTACTTAATTCTTGGAGGTCTTAATTCTCCACGTTCCTCTAAGAGTCAGCATCAGCTGTTAGAGGGGTTGGCACTGGTTCTGGTTATATGAAGTATTAATATGCCTTTGTGTTTTGACTTTTTAAGTTAGTGTTTCAGAATACATAGCCATTGTAGAAAACTTAGAAAAAGCAGAGAAACAAAAACAAGAAAATCAGGGGTGTTTCATAGCCATGTTTTATTTTCTGTACACATGTTATTGCTTTGGTTTTGTTCCTCAGACATACTGTGTACACCACCTGGGCTGTCTTCCCACTTACCGTTGTACTACATTGTCTCTCCAGGCTGTCATATGTTCTTGTTGTGAGTTGGTTTTCAATGGCAGTATAATGGTTTGTTGTTTGGCTCTATCATATCATGTAATCAGTACCTAGTATTGAATATTTAATTTTGGAATGTGGACTAGTCTAATTTTATTTATTACGTATGATGCTGCGATCATTATCCTTTATGGCTTAATTTTTACACACATCCGTAACATTTCCCTAGGGCCAAACTATTATCAAAAGAATGCAAATATGTAAGGCTTTTGATACATACTGACAAGTCATCCTCTAGGAAGGCTGTCCAAAGCGTTATTCCTATCCACCAGGTCTGAAAGTTTCTCTTTTATTGCCATCAAAACTAGAGAATCTCTGATGATTATTGAATGTTGATGTTTGCATTTATGAATTTCTTCTTTGATACTTCTTTTTGTGTGTTCATCTTTTTTCTAGTTTTTGTGTTTTTGGAAGAATTCTTGCTCTAGGAAGTGTATTAAGTCTTTGCCTTGTCACCTGTGTGTGGCATTTTGAGTATGGACAGGCTATGCAGTCCGATTTAGGGACACGGTGCTGTATTATTCACTTGCGTCCCTTGTCACCTCCTCTGTAACTTTCTACATGACATTCATCTGGAAGTCTGAGCTCCTGCTGCAGCCAAGTAGGTCCTGCCAAGATGCCCATCTTGGAGGATGGGTAAAGAACGGGTCCATCCATCCATGGAAGTACAGCTTAGCAATGAGAAGGGACAGAGTACTCGTGCACGCACAGATGTGGGTTAAAGAATATGGTGGAGACAGAGGGGCTTAGTGGTCACCTAAGATGTGAGTCTGAGAGAGTTGCAGGAAGAGGAGGGGCTAGTAATGGGTACAGTGTCTTTGGGAGGTGATGAAGAGTCCTAAAGTTGATTGTGTTGCTGGTTGCATAACTCTGTGAACAGACTAAAAACCCCTAAATTGTACACTCTAACTGGCTGGATTTTATGGCATGTGACTTAGGTGTCCATAAAGCCGTTCCGAAAAAGAAGATGAACACAAAGGGTGCCACTTACATCAAGTTGTAGGCAAAAGCGACCTAAGAAATACAAGCTGGAAGGTGGTCAGGGTGAGGCCGTTTGTCTGGAGAGAGCGGTGGGAGTGGCCTGGATTTTTGAGCAGTGCTTATTGGGGTATATGGGATCATCAGAACTCATCCAACTGGGGCAGTGTGTTCCCACTGGAAAAGCACATGGGCCCTAATACCATCTCCTCCTCCTTTTCTGTCTTAAGAAATATTTCTCTGCTGAGTACTATGTCTTGAACTTCCTGTCTTTTGACAAAGATTCCAACCAGTCACCTCAAGATATTGGTAGGCTGCTACCATCCCCATAGCCAGCTCCCCAAAGCCAGAGGTGTACTCCCCAGTAGGCAGCGTCCTGCTCACTCTGGAGAGCTGAAGAGGAGTTCCTCCCTGCAGGGTGACTGGGGGTCTGTTCCGCCGGGGATTTCACCTGTGCGGTGAGCGTAGTCATTCCGAGAGAGCGGGGTTTGTCATCGTCCCCTTCGAAGAGGAAGTAACCTTTATGCACTTGAAACTTCTCAACAGGCTGTGAAGGCATTTCTGGAGGGCAGGGGATGTTTTGGGAAGCCGTGCAGATTACCCCAGTAAATGATGCTTGCACTAGTGGTGTGTGGGAGAGCTGTAGGTACAGAAGCAAGATTGGAGACCAGGCGCTGACCCCGTCATGGTCCGTGCTCAGCAGTGAGGAACCTTCCTCACCCTCACTGCTTTTCTCTTGTGTGCGGTGTAGGAGCTGGTCAGACTTACCATTGAGAAGCAGGGGCATCCATCTCCACTAAGCCCAGTGAAACCCAGCTCCCCAGCCTGCAAACCCGATGGGTAAGTGCTGACGAAACCCCCACTTCCTGTAGTCACGTGGGGGCTGCACTGGAATGGGAGCCAGTCGGCCAAGCCACCTCCCCTTCCTCCTCAGTGAGTTCTGCTTCGTGCCGGTGGCTCACACATGCTTTGAACTATTTCCTGGTCTCGAGGGTTCACAGTCACCGTGACTCTTTGTGACCAGCTTCCTTTCGTCATTGGCAAGATGTTGAAGGTTGGGTTCTGGAAATTTGGCTGAAGAGCATTTGGCCTTGTCCACCACAAGCCCCAAGTACAAACATGAAAGTAAATTGGGAGCATTTTAGAGAGCCATTGGACCTTCTAGTCTAAGGATTCCTGTTACAGACGAGGAAACTATGGTGCAGAATCGGGACTTGGGCAAGCTCCTGCTCCTCGTCGGTGACCGAACCAGACCCGAAACCCCACCTCCACCGGGAGCGCAGGGAGCATGTCCTGCGCTGTGGTCCAGCCGCACCCACTTCCGTCATCTCCCTGCCTGGTCCCATTCTGACCCTCTTCGAAACTGCTTGTGCCCTGTAACCTTCTGTAACCCCACATCCCTTTCAATTTTCAGCCAGTCTGAGCTCCCCCTGACAGATCGAGAGATGGAGATTCTCAACAAGACAACCGGCATGTTGCAGTCGACCGAGCTGCTCCCTGACTCCACTGATGAGGAGGTCGCACCCCCCAAACCCCCCTTACCTGGCATTCGGGTGGTCGATAATAGGTAATTTTCTACTTTCTGGCACCCTCCTCTATTTATGACATAATCTGACGAATGGGTGGGTAGAAGGAGCCGAAAAGAAGCCAGGGCCATTAGGGTGAGCACGTGGAGCCCAACCCTCGCTGTGAGAAGCCTGGGATGTTTGACCTCCCTCGGGTGGGGTGTCGGGGGGACGGAAGTCCCGACGACTTGCCTTTTGGCCTTCGCCATGCAAAAATGGGCCTGGTTCATTATGGGAGGAAAAGAAAGGAGTTTTCTGACTTTAGTGTGTTTGGCATTGATGGGTTTATTTTGGCAGATGGGAATGGGCTAGGAGTTGAAAGTGTGAGAAGAGGTGTGAAGTGTCCAGGAATGAATTGAATAGTGAATAATTCTGCACCCTAATATCTGCTTGAAGAGTTTTATTTGGGTTGTTGGGTTTGATGGGATTTCTCAATCTGTTCCAGTCCTCCACCAGCATTGCCACCGAAGAAAAGGCAGTCGGCTCCATCTCCCACCCGAGTGGCCATCGTGGCCCCCATGAGCCGAGCCACCAGTGGCTCCAGTTTGCCTGTTGGAATTAATAGGCCGGTAATGCCACCCTGCCTGGAAAGGCCGAGGAAGGCTTTGGGTTTGGGGATGTGCGTCCTTGTTAGTCACGGCGAGAGGACCTTTCTCGGGCGGGTCGACGTTTCCTTCAAGTTTCCTTACTTGTTCTTGTCGCTGTGGAAACGTGGTAGAAGTTCCCACGTGGGGGTGGGGTGGGGCAGGGAGGCTGGAGCCCAGGGGCATCTCCTGAGGACATCTGAGCTCAGCTCCAAGGCCCTCCCCACCATACACCCCAGCACTCCTAGAGGCTTCTTCCTCGAAGTCACAGACTGGCATGTTACTGCCTCCGTCGGGGACTTGGGCCTTCCCAACCAGTTTCCAAGCTTGGCAGCGTTTCCTTCTCAAAGCTCCCTCTCCCTGGGTCTCTGCCATTATTTCTCAGAAGTGACTTGGGTTTGCTTTTATTTCCATGAGGATTTCGACGTGGACTGTTATGCACAGAGACGACTGTCAGGAGGCAGCCACTCATACGGTGGGGAGTCACCCCGCCTGTCCCCCTGCAGCAGCATAGGCAAGCTCAGCAAGTCGGACGAGCAGCTGTCCTCTCTGGACAGGGACAGTGGGCAGTGCTCCCGGAACACAAGCTGTGAAACACTAGGTGAGCTGCGGGCATCTTGGTCACTGCTGTCTCATCATTTCTTGGTGGCTTCTTTGAGGTCATACCGTGATGCCAGTCACTGGCTATGTGACCTTGGCCAGGTCATTCAAACTCTGGGCCTTGGCTTCTTCGTCTGCACAGTGAGGATACCACTACCTGTCTCTCAAGGAGGATGAAAGTAAAACCACACAGGAGATACTCAGATGGTACCGTTATTACAGTTAACCTGTCAGTGTGTAATTGGAGTCCCTTTAACAAAACTAAGAGCCATCTGTGCTCAGAGTTATAGATGAAGGGACAGCCCCTGACAGCTTTTGACAGAGGGTGAAGGCAGGTGAGCAGCACGTGCTGACCCCTTGTCAGCGGTGCCCGCCTGTGGCGGGGGCCCATTGGCAGCCTGATAAGACAGTCTGGCACGAGGCTCAAAGAGCATGGAGCTGTTTATGTCCCATGAACTAGACATTTCACCCTGTGAGTTTACCTTAAAAACACAATCAGAGATTTATAGCAAGATTTCTATCCAAGGACATAATCTCAGCGTTATCAGGAGCTGTGATAAACTGGAAATAACCTAACTGCTCAGTGGTAGGAAACCTGGCGAATTATGATGCATCATTTGATAGAATAATGTGTAGCTGTTAAAATCACTGTGACCTATTGATCCATAGACAAAAATCCTAGACTACTTACCTAGGATTTTCTCAGTTCAGCTTTAAAAAGGGAATGCTGTGAGGGTAAGTCCATCAAATTGGACACAGAGATGATAGTCAGATTACGGGATTGTAGATGGTTTTTGACATGGCTTTTCCCCACATTTTGTATTTCAGAAATATAGAAAATACAGGGAAGGACAGTGACTAGGGTAGCAAACAGCCGTATTCCACCGGCTTGTACCTTTGTAAAACGGAGAAGAATGGCAAATAGCAAATAAAGCAAGGGCCTGTCTAGGTGGGGCAGGAGGCACGTTTTCGCCACGCGCCCTCTGCAGAGCAGGATGGGGTGCAGGCTAAGGTGGGCTTGCTTCCCTCTGCGGGGTCCTGCGGCTGACCAGTGTGTCTTTCCTGTCATGACTGCAGATCACTACGATCCTGACTACGAGTTCCTTCAGCAAGACCTCTCAAACGCAGACCAGATACCTCAGCAAGTGGCCTGTAACCTCAGCCCACTGCCGGAGTCCTTGGGGGAGTCTGGGTCGCCGTTTCTTGGCCATCCTTTCCAGCTGCCCCTTGGCAGCTCTCCCCAGCTGGAGGGGCCCTCGGCCCCAGGGCAGCAGACAGACACGCCGCCCGCGCTCCCCGAGAAAAAGCGCAGGAGTGCAGCCTCGCAGAGCACGGACAGCTCTGGCTGCCGGGTGTCCTACGAGCGGCACCCCTCCCAGTATGACAACATCTCTGAGGACGACCTGCAGACCCCAGCCTCGGCCCAGCCCGTCCCCTTCACGCCCTTTGCTGCTATTCTCCCCTTTCAGCAGGGAGGTTCCTCCGCCTCTGTCGAATTTGTGGGTGATTTCACTGTTCCTGAGTCAACGGGTGACCCAGAAAAACCGCCTCCTCTACCGGAGAAGAAAAACAAACACAGTAAGCTTTTGTTGAGCTGTTGTCAGGAAGCATGTTTTGTAACCTGGAATGCTGGTGTGTTTTATTTAAGCATTAGAATCAAACCAGTGGCCTCTTAAGTTCATAAAAGATGGGACCACAGGCACATGGGCACTTCTGGGAGCTTTGTCTTGTCAGTATTAGTGATGGGTTTTACGGCCTGCTAAGCTGACCTCTGTACAATCTCAGGTCCACTCTCCACAGAGCCCACGTGTCTGGCCTCTTCTAGGCAGCGGTCAGTTGACCTTCTGACCTGAACGCATGGTGACAAAGGGAAATGAGTGTCATGGATTGAGAACAGTATTACAGCAACATCTGGGTACAGCGGCGTGGACATGTGACTTTTAAGTAGAGCTTACTGCAGCCCCAGAGGGACTTGCCGAGGGTCCCTGAGAGTGTGCTGGGTGGCTGTTCAGAAGTACCACTGTCTTCTGTGTGCACTCGCTGAAATGTCACGTAATGACTTGCAATCTGGATTCCCCTTGGATCAGATATTTTAATATATGATGTTCTTAGGGTCCAGGGGTGGAGCTGAAATTTTGAATTTTCATGTTTTGAATGCTTTCCAACTGTGATTTGCCATCACATTCCTAAGTAGAGTTCTCCTGGAGAATGTGTTTTCTGCTGGCTCCCAATTGCTCCACATCGCCTGTCTCTCTGCCGCGCCCTGTCCCCACTGCACCAGGGCAGTTCTGCTTCGTTTTTCTTTGGCAGACCTGCTGGCCCCATTTGGATGTGCGTGGCCACGTCCGCCCCACAGTCCCAGGGTCCTCTGGCCTCAGGTGAAGCATCCCGAGAGCTTCTAGGAGCTAGAAAGTGAACTCCATTGCGAATTCCCCACTGAGAACACCTGATGGCCCCTGCCTAGCACAGGGCCCGCTCTCAAAGAAGAGGGGGCCTGGCCGAGTTAAACAGCAGGGACTGTCCCGAGGGCCAGCTGGATGGGCTGTGCAAGGAAGCGGCCACCGAGAGTGTAACGTGCGTGGGTCCCCGCTGGAAGGACAGGCCGCTCTGTAAGGCCAAGAGTGTTTTTCCCATCTGTCACACACGTGGGCTCAAGAAACCAGGGTACTTGAGGAGGGGGCTGCAAATGGCAGCGCCAGAAACGTTCCCTTTGCGCTGCTCCCTCTGCACAGGCAAGTGTTTCGGGAGCTGTTGGCCTCTCCCCTCCATACACCTGACCTTGACTTGAGCAGCATGCTTTCTGCTCGCACCCATTCCCATCCTTCCCCAGGAACCCTGTGAACCCAGAGCTCAGGGCAGGGCCGCACCCATGCCGACCGCAGATGCGTGCGCTGCCTTGCCGAGGAGCCCGCTGGCAGCCGCCTCTGCCGGCTTGCAGAACGCGTGCGGGGCAGCAGTCCTGCTGGGCTGGGGAGAAGGGCAGGGCAGGGGGAGGCAGCGCCCTCTCCTCAGAGCGGCCGCAGTGTTTTCTCTCAGTTCAGGCTTGATCTCATCCAGCAGGGTCTGTGGCACCTGTGCCTGCAGACCTTGGAAACCTGCTGCAAGCTTACGGTGTCCCATGCCCTGGGCCAAAGCTTCACGCCCTCCGCCGTGTGTAGTCCTTACCAGCAGGCCGGAAAGGTGCCGTTCGCTCCCACTTTTTATAGATGAAACCAGAGCGCAGAGAGACGGCCCTGCCGGGAGCAGAGGCAGCGGGCTCCATTGCAGGCCTGTGCTCCCCGCGCGGGGCCTGCCTCCCTCCTTCGTCGGGACCCCCAGGCAGCAAGTCGTCTTTTCTGTGCCCTCTGAAAGGACCCCACTCTTGGTCCTAATCTCAAGTTCACTCTTCACTCCTCGGGGGGGCCCCTCGGAGAGTTCCCACCCATGACTGACCCCATGGAAACTACTCACAAAGTTGCTTTGAGGGTAGGGAGGGGATCGTCACCACCCTTAGACTTGGCTGACACTGACAGCCCATCCACGTGCAGTCCCAGGGTCACAGAGCAGCCTCATCCTTCAGTTGCTGTCATGTCCTTAGGGTCCCCAGCACCTCTAGCTGAGGGTGGCCCCACAAGCCTCCCGTGCTAGACAAGCACCCTCTGCCCAGCGGCTCTGCTGTCAGAGCCCATGTGCTGGGCTGCCTGGGAAGTGGCCGGGTCCTCTGCTGTTTCTCTGTGTGTTCACAGGTTTCCACAGGACTTGAGCGTTAGGAGGTCCTGCCTTCCCGAAGCTTCCTGTTGTGGGTGTGCCCAGTCTTCGTGGGGAGCAGTGGGCAGGCGATGGGATCCCAGTGGGGTCAGTTGTGTAGCATTAAGGAAAAGGCTTTGTGGGGCTTGAGGGGAGCCATGGGCTGCACTTTTAGTAGCAACAGCAGCTGCCAGTCTTACAGGGGACCATCTTGTCCTGCCAGCCTTTTATGGCCGAGTTCTACTCAGTGCTTGCTTCTTGGAGCCTGGACGTTCTTCCTGATTCATTTAAACAAAGATGGCGACTTTGAACCCCCTCCTTCAGGGAAGGTGCCGGAAAGACACACCTAGAGAAGGACATTTCCTGTCTACCTTGACCCCAAATGAGACGCACAGAAGAACACGGTCACGTCTCTTCCTTTGTGACTGCCTTCCTCAGCAAAATGTCTGTCCTTCCTCAGTTTGCTGATTGCTTTGGGTCTCCAGGGAAGCCCCAACTTTGTGGTTATTTGAAAATAGGAAGTTAAGCCCTGCGTAATTGTCCTCATCATTCTCCTTGGTATCTAAACCTCAACTTAACCTGACAGGTGCTTGTGGCACCTGTGACATGACCCACGGGGCAAGTGCCCATGCAGGATGGTGACTTAGAGCACTGCCATCCCTGTGCCCAAGCCTGAGGCCCTTTTCTTTCCAGCTGACTTTCACTCGAACTCCCTCTTAGTGTGTGTGCGGTGGCTCTGTCAGTAAATGTGTGAGCGCGTCCCCAGCCCGGTGTCGGGCGTAAGTGCGCCTTCCCCCTAAGCGCTGCACCCGCCCCGTAAGCGCTGCACCCGCCCAGCGTGGGAATAGCCGAACCCCGGCGCTTCCTCCGCTACCCGGAAAAGGAGACAGGCAGCGCGGGAGGCCAGGCCCGCCCTGGCCTCGACTTCACTGTGGGGAATGGCAGGTGCGGGACCCCCTTTCCCAAGGTGGATGGGATTGGTGGAGGCCTCTGCCCCCAGCCCAGCCTTCACAGCTTCCGAAGTACGCCAGGTGACTGCACAGTCGGCTCCAAACTGTCGCTCCTCCCAGAAGCCTCGGAAGGCTTCAGCAGGGCTTAGCTCTGTGGGTGGAGCTCGGATCACTGACCACAAAAGCCAGGAATCGTGCACACGGATGCCCCTGTGTGAGGATGAGGTCACTGCCACGGGACCGCCGAGCTCTTTGTTCTCTGACTTCTCACGTCACGGCAGTGAGGCCTCTCTGCGGGCACGGCCACACTGCGCAGGCAAGGGAGCCGGCCCCGGGGGGACCGTGGGGGTGTGGGCAGCTCCACTGTGAGGCGGCAGCGGGCATCCAGTGGCAGCAGTGGCAAGGCCTGGGGTTTCCGGGAAGATTTTTAGGGAGGTGGGGATGCATTCATTTGAATGTGATCACTCTGCTACCCTTGGTCCTCTCCCGAGAGGGTTTTCTAGCCCTGCAGCTGGAAGGGGACTGAGTGTGGTCACTGCTGTCCCTTATACACCCAGTGGTGTTTTACAAGCCCAGGGGCTTAGCAAGTCACCAGGTAGCGACAGTGCTGAGGGACGTGTGTTTGTTCATTCTCTAAGTATCTGCGATGCCTGCTGTGTGTCAGGCCCAGTGATTGAGCTGAGGACAGGGCACATGGTCCTGCCCTCTTGAGTGAAAAGTAGCAAATCCTGTTGCATCTGCTTTGAAAATATGCCCTGAGCCAGACCCCTCTCCCCACCTCCACCTGGACCTGGCACCTGACACCCACAGCTGCCCCAGGTCGTCATGAGACAAAGCAGCCCCAGGCACATCCCACGGGAGCCCTTCTGTGGGTTCCCACAGGGGCAGCACCAGGCCTCATTCCTGGCCCCGTTCACACAGTCCCGCGCCTCCTCTACTCTCCCCTGGTCAGTTGTGCTCTGCCTGCCTGGACCCTGTCGCCCTGTGGCCTCTGCCTGGGCTGTAGCCTCGGTGTGGAGGACTTCCCCACCCTCACATAGCTCATCCGTGTTCTAGAGAAGCACTCCCATTTCACTGTTCTCCAGAGGATGCATTTCTCCCCCAGCATTCATGCACCTCAGCAGGCAGGGTGGGCAGCCCGATCCCCATGTGGCAGGGGACTTATTTTGCCATTCTCTGTGTAGTCCCAGCACCTGGGTCAGTGCCTAACACATGGTAGCTTCCCAGGAAAAATGGGATGAATGGGAAAAGCCCCCAGACAGCTCCTGACCCACTGTGGAGGAAAGGGGCAGGGTGGGGAGCCTGAGGCACCAAGGAGGGAAGGAGTTGGCTGGCAGTGCGGGACGCACAGGGGACACATGAGTGTGCCCCAGGAACTGAAAGGCGAAGGTGCACAGGGACAGCTAGTGGGAGGAACTGGAAGTGGTGTTCTGGGCGGAGCCAGCGGGGTGAGCCCCACACAGCTGTGCCCCTCCAGTGAGCCTGGAAACCCCCAGGGCTTTTCAGCATGGGCAGGGCCCCAGCATGCTTTTTAAAAAATAGACTACTTCTTGGAGCAGTTTGAGGTTCACAGCACCACTGAGTGGAAAGTACAGAGCTTTCCTGTATATCCCTGCCCCCCACACGCACGTCTCCCACTGTTTGCCATCTCCTCCTGAGTGCCACTTTCGTCACCGAACCCACACTGACACCTGTCGCCCAGAGTGCAACTGACAGGGCTCACTCCTGGTTGGTGCTGCGCCCTCGCCCGTTTCAGTGTGTGTCCCACGGTGGTTTCACGGGCCGGCTGCCACCCACGCTCTCTGTTCCACAGTGCTGGCCTATATGCAGCTGCTCGAGGACTACTCGGAACCACAGCCCTCCATGTTCTACCAGACGCCGCAGAACGAGCACATCTATCAGCAGAAGAACAAGCACCTGATGGAGGTGTACGGCTTCAATGACTCCTTCAGCAGTGGCGACGCCCTGCAGGAGCTGGCACCTCCCCCTGCCCTGCCCCCCAAGCAGCGGCAGCTGGTAAGGAACCCTCCCCCGCCCCACCACGTGCCTCCCTCCCCACTGCCTAGGACCCACACTCCGGATCAGATCCAGATCCGAGGGCCTCCAGGAAGTAGAGCCTCCTCTTCCTCTAGCCCCACGCCACATCCCACGTGGGTGCTTTCAGTTCTCCCTGCAGAGCGCCCCTGCAGCCTGCCTCCTGCTCTGCCATGCCCCACCCTAGGGGCGGTGGCACCTGTCTTTTCCAGAGCCTCCCGTGCAGCTGGGACTGCTTGCTTTCTCCTCTGACAGTCTCGTGCATTTTTTCCCTCTCTTCTCTGGCTCCAATATAGTCCTCCCAGAAAGGAGGGACTCAGTCAGAGCACAGGGCATGCTCTGTGTCAGACCATCTGTGGACTTGATTTACATAATGGGCCTGACTATATAGAGTGAGTGACCCAGGCCAGGATGCCCCAGTGAAAATAAGCGCTTTTGAGGCAGGGTGGCTTTACACACAGAGCTGCTCTGTGTTTCAGGGTGGTGCCCTTCCTCCTCTAAAAAAACACCTCCTGGCTGAGGACTCAATGTAGGTAATGACCGAGTCAGCGCAGGGCAGCCTGTGAGGTTGTGCAACCCTGGAGGCCAGGTCAGCTGTGCCTGCCACACCTCTCAGCCTCGTTCTCTTTGCTACCAGTTTACTAACTGAGTGGATCCAGGTCAGGGTGTAGAATCCATATATCCCATCCCCACATGCTCTCCAGGAGGGAGATTTTCAGAGCCTCAGGTGCTATTTTGCCCATGCTGGCCAATTTGATAGTGTTTTAGCCAAAGAGGGGGCCAGTGTGGTAGCTGGGCTATCTTTGATTCATTGCAACAGGACAAGAAAGTGCTGCCCTGACTTTTCTTGCAGCCACGTGGGCCTCAGCAGTTCTGTGATTGGGCCCTGGGAGTCCCTGCACCTTCCTGTGTTCAGTGAGCATGGGGGCTAACCAGGCAGAACCACGGCCAGCCTTGTGGGAAATAGCCTGTCCAACAGAGGGAGGCCGAGCTCGGAGCTGGGGGTCCTGGGTTCCAGTCCTGCCACAAACCAGCTATGTCTCATGGGTTACACTCGGTCTCAGGTCTTCATTTGCCCTGAATAGGAATGTAAATTGCTCTGTAAAGATTTCACAGAGAGATCTGCACCACGGAAATATAAATGCCTGCCCCAGGGACCTCTGACCTAAACTATTCAGTCAAACAGCTGAACCAGATTTCACTGAGATTTGAAATCCTCTCACTCCCTCCTGTGGGTGTCCTCAGGTGCCCATTGGCCATCCTTAAGCATCCTCTTGGTAGCTTGGAGCCGGTCTGTCTGAGAGCTCTGTACCTTTTACCACGGTGGCCGGGCAGTAGTGAGGGGAGCCCCAGGCCGAGGCCGTCCAGGGGCTCGGCAGTTGGGCAGACACCCCATGAGCACATCCTGTGTAAGCACTGGAGCCTTCATGGGTTTTCACACCCCAGTCCCCATCAGCCCTGTTTTCAGTAAACTGAGGCTAAGAGAGCTAGAGGGACTTCCTCAAAGCCCACTGCCAGAAGTGAAAGATTAGAGGACAGAGCCCAAGTGGACTGAAGCCCAGGCACACCGTGGGATGTGCCCTGTGCCGGCTGCTTGGCACACCCTCCCTACTGCTGTTGGCTGTGCACAGTGTGCAAGGCACGGCCCTGAGTGCTTTATAGGTAAATAGCCCTGTACAGCCTTATCCCCACTTTACAGATGAAAGGCTTGAGGCCCAGAGAGCTTCCACTAATGCCCAAGGTCAAACAGATCACAAAGGCAGGGCCCAGATTCAAACCCAGGCCGCACGAATTAACTACCCAGTCTGTACCCTCAGACGAGGAGCCTGAGGCCTAGATAAGCAGGAAGGCCGGGGCTCAGACTGGGCCTCCTGCCCTCGTACTGCCACCTCCAGTGGACACAATTTGAGTGAAAGTTAGCTTTAAATCCCTCGTAAGTAAGCGAAGGGGAGCACTCTCTCGTCCAGGTAGCCTTCAGCAAGCACCTCCGATCCCTGAACAGAGCCAAGAAGGAATCCCTCTCCAGAACACCCGGGCAGAGCTGGGTAGCAGCCTGCAGCCTCGATGCCGCTGTGCCTGACTGTTCTCTGCTTCCCTCCCTCCTGCCCTGTCCTCCCTCTCATCCCTCTGTCCAGCAGGCCTCCTATGCTGCTTCTTCCTTCTCCTCTGTCTCCTACTGTGTCCAGCAAACTAAAGTGGCCTTCACCCCCGAGGACGGCAGTGCCACTCAGGGCATCAGTGTGTCCGTCTCTAACTCCTTTCTCAGCCGGCACGGCAACTTACCTGTGCCCTCGGTGAGTCGCTCCCTGCCACTCTTTACCTGCACACTGGTGAACGGGATCTCCTGTTCGTAGCCTGTGTGTCCCGGCATGTGTGCTGCTGCCCACAGCTGGATCTGCCCCTCTGCAGATCCCTGCATGGATGGGAAGGGTGTGCGGGCCGGTTCTCTGTGGCCCTAGGACTGTGTGCCTTTGTGGGGTGGGGTGGGTGAGGGTGCGGATGGGAAATGTTGGTGGCCACACTTGGAGCATTGTCACTCGGGCACAAATTGGCAGAGATGCTCTGGCCTTTTTATTCTGGTCTCCCATAGGCCTTGGGTCAGCCCTTTAAGTGTTCTATGGTAAAAAGTGGCTATTCCTCATGGAGGAAGCAAGGCTATGGAGAGTAGGCTTCTCCAGAGCGTGAGGATTGGGAGCTGGAGAGCTGTATCAGTTAGCTTTTGCTGTGTAACATATCACCCCAAAACTCAGTGGCTTAAACACCAGTAACCATTTGTTTTTGCTCAGGACACAGGTTAGTAGGGTGATAGTGCTGATCTGGCGCAGGCATAGCTGATTTGGCTGGTGTCGCTGACATTCTGGCACCGCAGCTGGGACAACTGGGCTGGTTTGGCCTGGACCCACGTGCTCCGTCAGCCTCCATCAGGCCAGCCTGGCAGGGTTCTCAGGAAACAAATGGAAGTGTGCAAGGTAGCAGAAGGCCTAGACTCAGGAAGGGTCACTCTGTCACTTCCGTCGCTTTCGCTCCGTCACATGACCAGGCCAAGCCTGATTCTGTGAACAGGGAAGTAACTCAGCCCCTTGGTGGGACTTGATGCTAAATCACGTGGCAAGGGGCTTGGATAAAGGAGGCAGGTAGTGTAGCCATTTTTGTAAGCAGTCTACTTCTGAAACTTAGGGGAGGGGACGCTGACACTTCAGGAGGCACAGTGTCGGTCTGTTGTCTTTCAGCGGGACCTGTGTCTGTTCAAATGCGAGAAGCCGCCATCCCCTTAATCTGTTAAGATGCCATCCCCTTAATCTGTTAAAATGAAATCACAGCAGGAGCCACGGGGAGGCCCCACTGACGCTTGGTTTGCCCTCACATGATTCGGTTAGCCTCCTCAGCCTGTCCCCTTCCTTCGGGATTAGACTTGCCTCCTGTGTTGTGACCGTGCGACTAAGTAAACCGTAGCAAGCTGCGGGCACCGGTGAGCTTAGAAGTTACTGCTGCTGCTCCTGGGTCCAGCATCCGGCCTCAGTGCTGCTCTCATTGTGTGCATTGGAGCTGGGGCAGGTGGCTTCACCTTCTGGGACTGCCCTCTCCCCTCTAAACTGATGAGGTGGGCCTGGTGACTTTCAGAGACCTGTCCAAGCTCAGAGTCCCAGTGTGGTTGTATCCAGTTTCCATCCAGTGACCTGGTGAAGGCGGCCCTGCATGTCATGAGGCCCGTGGGGTGCATTCTTCCTTTGGCTACCAGGGCCTAACTGTTTAGAGCAGGTGGGATGGCCACCACCTGGAGGGTCACCTGCACTTCGGTAAGCAAAAGACCACAACAGGAGACTCGTGCTATGGCAGGGTGGGAGTGACGGCGTGAGGGTCCCTGTTGGGCTACTTCTGTCCCCCATCCCCGTGCCCATGACCTGTGCACCCTCCACTTTCTCCTTCACGGACTCCTCGTCACTCCCACCCCGACGTGCTTCTCTCTGCTGCTCCTACCCCTCCTGACCTCCCCCGTCCCCTTCCACACGTCCTCTCCTCAGTGCTGTGTGGACCTCAGCATGCCACCCCCAGCTCACTAGGCCTCCGTTTTCTCATCTGGCCAGTGGAATTGTGAGGACTGAAGAGAAACCACTTGTATGCAGTGGAGTGTAGTACAAGGCCTGCAACCCACCCTTCATAAAGAGGGAGACATTCTGACTGTAGTGACCATCACTGTGGGAGGCTGTTCCTTCCTTTCTTTTGTAATGTCCAGGTCCTTTTTCTCAAGGTTGTAAGCCCTGAAAGGTAGGGACTGGCCTTTCTATAGGCTCGCAGCCTGGGCACAAGGCTTAGGGCCGAGCCGGCGCCTGGCAGGTGCTCCATGACCCTGAACAGACCCGGAGAGAGCAGGGAGCAGGGAGGCCTCTAGCTCTGTCCCTCCACCCCATGGCATCCATCTTTTGCTGCTCCCCAGTAGCACCAGAATAACCCGATGGCGCTGCATCACATGGTACCTCTCAGTTTCCCTGAATCAGACACACTGGTCCCAGGCTGCAGCCGAGAAGCCTGTTTCTTCCTCATTTTCCTTCTCTGCCAACCCCAGAGGCTCAGGCTGTAGGCTTTTCTGTCTGCTGGGCCCCTTGGGGTTGTCTACCCTCCACCTTGCCACCTTTCCTACCACCCGGGGTGCTTATGTGGCCAGTGTGGCCTCCAAAGTGTGACGTCTGCATTCAATCTCAGTTGGAGCTTTGACTCGGCCTTGTGGAAGGAGGAACACTCAGACCAACACCCATCTGGGTCTCTGAGGCCCTCCAGGGAGAACATGGAGCCTGCCACTGTGTGAAGCCCAGCCCTGGAGGATGCGGTTACCGCCTGCACCCGGGGGCAAGTGCTCTTGCCTGTAGTGGACACTGAGGGCCATGTCAGAGGCAGTACCAGCCACAGGACAAAGCGTGGGGGCTCGCAAGGCAGCCAGTGTGACTCAGCCTCCTGCTCCTCACTTCTAAAGACCCCGGACTCTTGCTGATGCTCATGGTCAGTGCTCTCGGTCCAGCCTCAGACAAGGGATGCTGCAGGTGTACTTCTGACTCCATCCATGACAGTCAGCCCAGCCACTCAGGTACCTCCAGTCCTTGTGAGGGTCATGTGGTGACATGAGCCCTCAGGGTGCTGTCCACACGCATTGTTGCCTGTACTTTCATGTTTTCAAGTTGCCCTCTGCTTGTCTGGGGCCCCTCCTCCTGCCCAGTGATGGAGTGCTTACCCGCATTCTAGAGATGAGGAACCCAGAACAGAGAAGCTGAACCATTCGCTCAGAGTCTTAAGTAAGCACTAAGGTTACAATCCAGAACCCCATGGTGAAGAATAGAGCTAGGCTGACATTTCTGAAGTGCTCAAGTATCACGAATAAATATTGAGGCCTGGGCCCCAGATGAGAGAAGAGTCCACACAGAGGCCAGCCATCGAGAGGCGTGTGTTGCTGTTCCTGTTCTGATACCTTGGAGTGTAGCTGCAGGCTCTGAATAGAGTTCTAAGAATAACCATGAATTAGAGCCCCTGTTGTGCTGTGTAAATCCAAACTGAGTAAAATTAGTCCCATCAGAGTTCTAGAACTGGATTCAAATCATTTTTTAATCTGTAGTGAATCTATAAAGAGCTGATGCTATTAAGGTCAGTCATTAGTGACTCTACGGAGCACCCAGCAGTATCGCAAGTTTGTGCAATAGTATAATTAGCTGTGAAACCATTGGCCAAAAATGCAGTGTTTTCAAGGGAGAGCTTGTGGTTTATGTTGTGAGAACATGCCACGTGAGAAGTCAAGTCAAGTCTGCTTTTACCTGTCCTGCCAGCTACAGTTCTCCCAAGCAAAAGCATTTGGTTCTTTTACATCCTTAGTTATAAAATACACATTAGAATGTTCACGTGGCTTTAAAAAATAAACTTCACCAAGAAGTTTATTTAGAAACAGAAGAGATGTTTTTGGACCCAGCTTGATGCTGAGGCTGCCTTTCTTTGTGAGATGATTGCTGTCTCCTCATTCACGCAGTAGGACCAGCCGGGGTGCCTCCCCTCGCCAGGAGCAGAGAGTTCTGCAGACGCCGCCGCTGCAGCCTCAGAACCTGCCGCATGGCCTTGGGAAGTCATCTTCCAAATGACCATGGGGGCTTCAAGGAAGGGAGGTGCCTCCAGGCTGAGGGGGGCCCAGAGGATGGCTTTTGCAAACACACAGTTAAGTGGGACCAGGAAGGGGAGAGGAGACAAAAACTAGCAGTCTTCCCTCTGGTTTGCCATGTGGAGTGACAAGGAATGTCATCAGGAGTCCTTCCTGGTGACCTCTGAGTGATCATGTCCCATGCCTAAGAACCAAACCAGACATGCCTCTCTCCAGAAGGTCCCTCCTCCAGAGGTTGTGTGGAGTGTTGTGCAGCAGCTAAAAGCCTGACTTCCTGCCAAGAGAAAGAGCTTGGGCCCCACGCTGTTGACAGTCGCAGCCCCTGGCCGAGGGAAGCACAGCCTGAGCCCAGGACTAGTGCGGAGCTGTGGTTCCAGCAATCTTGCGTCGGGGAAGCCAGACCACACTAGAGCAGCAGGGTCCCTTAAGTGTGTTTCCTCACAAATGACGGATAAAAATTTAAGCCCCAGAGCCAGCTGTCCAGGAGCTTATCTGTTTTGCTAAGTGGCATCCAGAAACACCGAAGCCATGAGCCTTGCTGGAGCCAAGAGTAGCAGGAACGGCCGATCTCTGGCAACTTCTCTTCTTCCCAGACACTTCACCACAACAGAAGTCCATCCACGCAGGTGACCACACTTCCCAGCGCGTGGTGGGGCCGAAGGTTCTCCAGAACTTGGAGCTCAAGTCACCGCAGCAGCCGGTCCATCAGGGCCTTTGGCCTGAGCCTCTAGCGACTGCCTTCTCAGGCACCCTGGCTTCCTGATAATCAAAGGACCTCAGGCGGATGGCATGCTATACTGAGGCTTCAGTTTCCCATTTAAAGGTCTGCTTTCTGGCCAGCACAGTGCAGGGCCCCTCCACTCCTAGTCATTCTTCATGCCAGGACTGTAATGGAGAGAAGATGTCCGTGAAAACCAGAGCCTGACCAGCCTTGGGCGGCTTTGCTTTGTAGTGTGAGTGGCCACACGCTAACAAGGAAGGTCATCAGGCTGCGTCCTCCTGAACACCCAGAGGACTCGGTGGTTCTTTCAGGTGTGTTTTCATGACTGGCTTGAGGCTCCGGCCTGTCTCCTGAGGGCAGGTCTTTGCTCTGCACCCCTGGCTTTGCAGTATGTCCAGCCTCGGCTCACTGCCTTCTGTGTGCTGATCTCGCAGAACACCAGCTGCAGAGGTCTCCAGACGGACCTAGTAGGCTGTATCCTGCAGTGTGGGGTGGCACTTAGGGACTGTCACACGGTCCGAAGTGACTCAGTGTGAGACAGGCCAGCCCCACACCACCTCTTCTGAGCTGAGCTGTGTCTGCGGCCTACCCATCCAGCCTGTTTCTTCGTCTTTGTAGTAAGGAGCACAACTGCATTCTGTTAGATTGAATGGCGTGATCCATGCAGCACCCTTGGCACCTCATCTGACCAGCAGGAAGCACTCAGTAAGAGTGGCTGTTGTCATCGTCATCATCGTCGCCTCGACTGACCGTGTGTTCGGGGCTGGCACTGGGACTGAGCCCCCCTTCTCCACACAGCTCTCCATCTCAGGAACTCGCTCCAACTCGCTCCAGCACTCCCAGATCCTGTGCAGAAACCTGCAGTCTCCAGACAGGCTGCCCCTCTTGTTATAAAATCCGCAGCCCAAACAGTCTTACTCTGGCTATAAATAAAAATTCCTGTTGCGGAGAGGCAGCCGCTGTCAGAGGCAAAGCCGGGCACCAGCCAGCTCTTAAAATAAACTGCAGGCTGCACTGAAGTGGGGGTTCTGTTCCGGGGCCAGCTCTGCCTTTCTCCCTGCTCGAGTGCATAAATACAAACTTAAAGGGCCGGCAAATACTTCTCTGGGGAAGCTGTAGAGACCAGACTTGTTGGAAATGGTATGATAATGAACCCCAGTGTGGCCCTCTTGCCTAGTCTGCAGAGCCCTGGAGAGGCACCAGCTCTCTGGTGATTAGAGAGCAGTCCCTTGCATCTCCCCCACCGCTTGAAGGTACTTTTCAAGCTTGGCTCTTTTCCCAGCACGACGGGCTGCATAGCTTGAATACCAGGCTGCTCCCAGGCTTGGAGCCCCTGAGGGAGGGGAGGGAGCGAGGCGAAGGGCGGGTGCGGAGATGCTTTGTCCAAGAGAAGCCCAACCTCCTGCCTTTCTCCTCTGGCCGCCCCTCTGCATTGCACGCCCCCGATGGCATCCCTGAGCCTCCCTCCGCCGGCTCCCACCTTGGACCTGCACTGGGCAGTGGGTGTGAAGCTTGTCTGTCACCCTTCCACGCTCAAAACTGACACTCCGCCCCGCCGTGAGTCAGGCAGTAATTCATAATAACAGGAAAAGCGGTTCCTGAATCGTCCTTCATTCGTAAATGTGTATTGGACTCCTTTTAAATGCCTCAGCTCTGTCGTGTAGAGTAGTTCCCAGATTGGTATTTGGGAGGGTAAGGGAAGAGGCTGACACTGATGGAGTGCTTGTCAGGTGCCAGCACTGTGCCCGAGACTCACAGGGCCTGTCTCATTAAATCCACACAGAGCCTATGACAGGTGTGCTGCTGTTATCATCCCTGTTTTAAAAGGGAAGAAACTAAGGCTCTAGAACTGAAGTCACCTACCCAGGGGCATGGGGGTGGAAAGTGGTGACCCAGGTCTGCGTGACTTGAAAACATGCCCTTTTAGCAGTTACCCTTGTCGCAGCTCCCAGAAAAGGCCCCACAGTGGGGGACTTTGCCACACTGAGCTTTTCAAGTCAAAACCTGTTTAAAACACCATGTGATCAGTTAGGGAGAACATGTCAAACTTAGTATGTCTTGTTGTGATTACACACAGTAGCCGTGTGTGGGGTGGAACTCAATTATGGCAGGGCCTGCTTAAGTGCTAAGTGGGTGTTCAGGGGTTGGCGTGTCAATGGGGACAGTGTCGGGACTCTAGAAAGTAGAGTTGGCTGTTGTCTAAGTCTGTTCCCTCTGCTATAACAAAATACCACAGACTAGGTGGCTAATAAACAACAGAAATTTATACTCACCGTTCTGGAGGCTGCAAGTCCAAGACAAGGGTGCCAGCATGATCCGGCGAGGGCCGCCTTCTGGGTCTCAGACTTGCCGTTGTATCCTTGCCTGGCAGAAGGGCCAGCATCTCTCTGGAGCTCCTTGAAGGGCACTGTGTACACTCGCTCCACGGCGATCAGCGTAAGAGCAGCTGAGCTGGGTGCTGAGCCAGCATTCCCCTCACCCAGCTTTTCTAGAAAGAAGGCACGTCAACACCACTTCACTTCCCACAGGAATCTAAGCTCTCAGGGTCCTGTGCTCAAAACATGCACGGCACTTCCGCTAATTCATCTCACTGGACAGGGCTGGCCTGGAGTTTGTGAATTAGGTGAGTAGATAGAGTGTGTAAGAGTGAGTAGGTCCCCGGGGCCAGTGTCCTGGTCTGGTGAAAACCAACAGCCACTGGAGCTCCTGGGGATAAGAGGACCTTGGCCTCCTCAACTCGACTCAAGTCCAAGTTCAAGTGTAGCTTTGAAATATCACTTAACCCTCCCAGCCCGCTGTGCCAGTTTTTCGGTCACTTCCGAACCTGCCGCCAGACCGCTGCACCTAATTTTCGGTACTTTGCCTCACATGTGACAAAAATGACTCCACGTCCCATCTTATTCTGACCACTTGTTTGCATGTAACTAACATTTTTCTGTATCATGTTGGTTTTCTCTCTTTCATGCTCAGGAGCCCAGGTATAGGGGACAGCTAGGTTCGGGGCCTCAGGTCTGGGAGGGTTAAGGGTGTGAGCGGTTTTGACCTCCTGCTAAGTCGTTTCCTCCTCCCTTTCCTTGTCTGTGGGTTACCAAAATCCTGTGCCAGAGTGCAGAGGACATTGGAGTGATGTGCACATTTGTATTGGGTTTGACTTTTGTCAAGTCCTGGTATCTCTCGTGGTCACATGAGCCTAGCAGGGACTTTAGACACAGTCCCTTTCACATGCTCCTCCCCCATCTCCTTGTGACAGCAGCATGTTGGTAGGCCCGTGGGGGGACATGGTGATCTGTGGTCTCAGGCTCCTCTGTCCCTCCCCCTCAGCGGAGCCCAGGCCTGGGGAGTGCTAGCTGGCTCTCAGGTGGCATCAGAGGCATTGTGAGATCACTTCATTTATTAAAAAAAAAAAAAAGATTGGGTACTAAGGGAAATGAACTCACAGAAATAGCGTTTTAGTAGCACAATTCTTCCAACCATTTTTGAGGCTTACGCCCTTCCCTTCCAAGAGGATTTATTGTGGATTACAGTATTTAAAAGGCTGTAGGGTTTGACTTTCAAAGAGATTTATCCAAAAGGTTGAGAGTAAGTAAACAGGACCAGGTGTCTGACTGTACTGAATTTAGCCGCAATGTTCCTGAAAGGACAGAAGGTACAGATAGAGCAGAGGACATAACCACCGTGTAGTGTGTGGGGCTTGCTCTCCTTTGGGGGTGCCCGCTGCTAGACACTGAGGGTCAGTCTTCAGGCCTTCCCAAGGGAAGATGTGCCCAGGTCAGGGCAGGGGGTGAGGGTAGGCCTATCAGTGGCCCTTGTTAGAATTGCTGGTGAACAGCCTATCAGAGCTCAGCTACGTTAATCTAACTACTTTTTTCTCTTGTCTGTTTTCTCCTTCCCATCTTCTCGTTTTGTCTGTGTTTTCCACTTTGGTTCTGTAGTATAAGTCTGTGTTTAGGTCCTACTCCCAGGACTTCGTGCCTCACAACCAAGCTTCCGTTCAGCCTTTCCTTCCGTCTACCTCCTCTTCCTCTCCACACTTCCCGCCCGTCCACCAGTCTCAGAGCTCTGACTTAGCAGTGCCGCCTGTGGCCAGTCCGCCTCCCAGCACCGTGGACGGGCCCCTTTCACCTTCTCAGGAGAGCAGCTTTCACGGGAACTCTGTCTGCCTTGCTTCCGAAACCTCTTTCACTGACTCACCCCAGACGCCTTTGGTGAGAACCCAACACACACCCCGCTCCATGTGGGGCCGCGCGTTTCGAGAAAGTGGGATCGCTGTCCCTGAAAGACGGCCTCTTCCCTCCACTAGCGGTCAGGTCTGCTGCCAGCACATGGCCAGCCACGAGGTGAAGTTGTAGCCCATGAGTTTCCAGAACAGACATCAAACCTTTTACACCAAGTTCCCAACAAAATAGGGGTCTGAGTTTTCACAAATGGATTAGTGACCTTTTAGAGCCTGTCAGTTACCACGAGCGTGAGAGAGAAACGCGCCTGGTTCTCCGTCTGGTTTGTGGTTCCTAGAGAATGATACGAGGTCAGACGCAGTTGCGTATTCAGTGGCCTGTGGTTCTGGGGACACAGGGCCTGCTCTCCTGTGCTGCAGATGGACTGCAGAGCTGCGTCGGGGCAGGGAATGCTGCCCTGCAGGTAGGAGTAGACGTGGACAGGTAGATGGGCCAGAGCATGTGCAGGCAAGTGGGGACCGACTCTCCAGCTTGGAGTCGTCTTGACATGTTGCTTCTTTCCCTCTGTAATCGCCTGCCAACACACTGGGGACCCCACGATATGGCAGAGTGGGGCAGAGTGCGCCTCCCTAGGACAGTCTGAATGGCCCTTGATGTCTTTGGAGAAGATCCAGGAGGAAGCCTGGGTCCCCATAACACAAGCAAGAGGCGACCAGCAGCGTTTTTCTCTGACCCTGGGGCAGAGCGGCCCGAGGAGAGCACGCACCGCTGCCTTCCCTGTCTCCTGAGGGAGTGTCCTGGCAGGGCCAGCCCGTAGGCTGCCTCTCTGAGCCATGTGGGCTGGCTAAAGGGCCTGTCACATGTACCTTTCCTCTCACCCTGTCTCCCCCAGAGTGAAAACGCCAGTGAGGAAGCTGGTGAGGGTGAATACGTCAATCTGTATTCCTCTGGCCAGAGCAGCGAGGAGCTGGCTGACTCTCGAGGAGTAAGTAAGCTCGGGCTGCCTCGTGCATGTGGCCTGGCCTGGCCGGGGTCTGGCTGAGCCTCCCAGCCGCTGGCAGACTGAGCCCCGCAGCCTTGCCCGGAGCCAGCTCGGCTCCGTGTGAAGAGGACATGCTTCTGGTGGAGGTGCCCTTTGCTTTTGCTTCAGTGCCTGTGGCGCTCCTTGTGCCTGGTCGGTGGGTCTTCTGGAAATCTGCGCGGGCACCCTGCTGGTGGCATGGCCATGTATCGGATTCGCTCCAGGGTTTCTGTCCCGTCTTCTGGTGTTGAGGTCCATCCTCCATCCCTCTTCCTTCCCAGCACGCCCCTTCACCCCTCTGCTAAGTGCTTCCCCGGAAGCTGTGAGTGGCCGGGAGCCCCTACTGTGCAGAACACACCTCCCCCCGAGAGGTGCAGAACTACCTGGCACTGTCACCCTTGCGTACTGCTATGCCAGCTCCAGACTGTCGAGGTTCTGCAGTTCTGTTGAGCAGTCCGCTTTTCCCATCTTGATGCAGCAAAACATGAGCAAGTTCAAAAGCCTCGAAAACAACACCCCCACCACCCCACCATCCCGAGTGGGACAGGTGCTTAAGGGAGGCACCACGGGGATGCACATCCTCCGTGTGGTCAACGCGAAGGGCCCAGCCCACGAGAAGTGTGGTCACTCCCATTGACAGCCTCCCAGGGGGCTCCCCATGGGAGCCTGAGTGTCTGCACAAGACAAGCCCCACTTCCACTAGTCGTGGGGTGTGGACCCTTCACTCCAACGGGACTTGACCCTGTGTGGGGGAACCTGGCTGTTTCTCCCCTGGAGTGCCCACCTTACCTGGCCCCTCTGCTGACCCATGACCCTGTCCTCTGCCGTGACCACGTTCACTGCTGACTGCTTCACTTCAAATACTCTCCATAATGATGTCCCACGTGTTCTTCTTGCCGCCCTCGTTCTCTGTCGTGGCCTTGGTGGCAGACCAGGGGTGTCGGAATGTCGTGTTGTCAGTGGGGTGGGCCCAGCTTCCCAGGAGGAGGAAGTGAGGCTGCTGGAGTCGGGGCAGAGGCATTCGTGCATGCGAGCAGCTAGGCCCTCTGGAACCAGAACCAGGAGGCTGTTGGGCACCGCAGTCAAAGGACTGCTTCTACCGGGAAGTCACAGAGGTCTGCTGCCCACCGGCAGGGCACACTGGTTAAGGACACGGTTTGGGAGGTGGACGACTCTGGGTTTGAGTCGAGGCTGCAGCCTGCCAGCTGTGTGGTTTCTGCAGGGTCCTTAAGGTCTCCCGGCCCGTGTGTGAATGGATAGGGTCTTGGTGTGGCTGGCTGAGAAGAGGCATGCAGGGCCCTCAGCACAGCGCCTGCCGCGCTCTGCTGAGTCGTAGCAACCATGACATCCTTTCTTCCAGGAGGGGGTGGGATGGCTTCATCTCGGTCAGCAGCTGACATGTTGTAAGTGGTGGCCCCTTTCACTCTCCCCGAAGGCGGGATGCTGCTCTGAAGAGGGTCTTGTGCTTCCTGTGTCACGAGCCGTGTTCATGGGGAACCTGTTGGCATCTTGGATTGCTCCCTAGGAACTTACACGCCAGAGCCGCTCGCAGGCAGGAGTACTGGGGAAGCACGAGCACCTGTCACAAACCCAGCACGACTTCTCTTTTCAGGAGTCACCAGCAGTGAAAGACGGACATCCCAGAGACCCCTCTTCGGTTGGTGCACCTGGGAAGGAAAGCCGTGACAGCAGCGAAAGGTAGGGCGTGACCCGAGGGGAACCAGGCAGCCTGAGCTGCCCCTGCCAGCCAGCACGCCAGCTCCGCTGGTGCCCTGTGCCCACGTTCTTTCCTTTCTTCTGATTCTCAACGTCACGCATGCTCAGGGTAGAAAATGTGGAAAGTACAGAGAAGTGCAAGAGAACAGAAAAATGCCGAACAACCCACCCTTCTGGCACAGTCTGCCCTTACTTCGTGATTATCTGCACACGTGTTATCCACCTTCCAGCCTTCCTCGACCTCTTCCAAGTTCAAGTGCAGAAAGGGAGTGTAAAAGATCCTCCTCCCCCAAAAACTTTATATTGTGAGTTTCTAGGTACAGACAGAGTGTATATTATATTCTTAAACCATTTGAAAGTAAGTTATAGACACGCACTCCATCCCTAAATACTCCAGCATGCCTCCTAAAATGTTAAAAGCCTACCTGATTACAATACCACTATCACCCCTAAGGAAATTAATAATAAGTTCCCTCGTGCTTCCTAAATGTCCTGTGTAGCTGATTTTTTTGGAACCGCGATCAGTTGGGAGTCATCGTTGCATTTAGTTGTATATGTCTCTTTAATTTCTTTTGACATTTCTCAGTGTTAGCGTAATTCAGACCTGACCAGGTTTAGAAATAGGCAATAAATTTCTCTAATGCACTTAGAAAATGTAACGTGTCGGACCTGCAAATCGGCACGGCCACCTGAGACTTCACAATGGCTTCTCCTTCTTTGTGAAATGCCCCATATATTCAGGCTTTCCCCCTCTTTAGGCCAAGGTTTGGCTGCCTCTGGGTCCTGGGTGCAAAGCTAAGCAATAACCAGTTGTCATTGTCAGGCCTAAGCATAAATGGTTGAAGAGGTGATGAAAATAGCAGGAGACAGTAGAAAGAGCTTTGAGAGTCTTATGTAGAGACCTGTTGAAGAGGGCCGCCCACCAGCCTGCTCCTGGCCACTCTTCTGTGTGGTCCACATTGAGCATCTGAGTCACCCTCCAGGCAGGGTCTCCCCAAGTGTTAAACTAAGGTGATAGGTTTTCTAATTGAACACCCAGTGACAGGCTGCCTGTGCCACGCGACAGCAGCACCCAGGTTCTATCTCTAGCTTCATCGGGCCTACGCGTGCTGTGTTTCGGGGTTCTGGATGGCCCTTGTGAAGGAAGTAGGCAGTGACCACACTGGTTAGAAATAAGCGCTGGCATATTCTCCTTCCCTACAAGCCAGACTACAGGCTGGACATCAGCGAGACGTGTAGAGGGGGGTTCTTCCCAGGACCACACATGGTTTTACTCTGGCCCATCTGTGCCATCGTACCCGAGGCGCACACCTTTATGTCCTGGACACTTAGGGTTAAAAATACGGCATCACCACAAGGGTGGCCAGAGCCTCACAGGGTCCCTCGTGAGATTCATAAATGTAAATTGGGAATGTGGGAGAAAACTCTGGGGGAGAATACAGTACCCACAGACCCAGCACCCATCTGCCCTTGAAATGCCCCCCAGCCCCCCACATTCTGTGCCCCCGACCCTGTCACCGGCAGACTCCTGCTCAGCAATTCAGTCTCGGCTTGTCTGTCCCATCCTCAGGGTGGGGCTTCATTGCCCTTGAGGCTGGGACCCCCACTTGTTGGAACGTTTTCTCCTGCTAGACCCAGCACCCCCAGTGCACCCAGCTCGCCCTCCTGCTGTTCCTCTCCTTGGGTGCGGACTGCATGTGCATGGGCCTGATTCAAGGAGTGACTGAAACCATCGCTTGTTTAAGTAGCTCAGTGGAACCTTCTTGATCTCTTTGCTTAATCCCTTCTGTTTACAGATGGATTGTCCAGAGAGGGCAGGAAATGTCCCCAGGTCATAGCTCATCAGGAGCAGAGCTGGGGTGGGAAAGGGTCTGGGCTTCCCACTGCAGTTGGGACAAGGCGCTCAGAGCTGCCACGCAGGTCGCATGTACAGGGCTGCACGGCCTCGGCCTCTAGGCCTCCTGGAGCCCAGGGCCTTTTCGACACTTGCAACACAAATCTACTCCCTCCAGGGTCCCGAAGTCACCAGATGGTCCAGAGTCGGCTCAGTCAGAGGAGGAAGTGGACGAGCTGTCACTCATCGACCACAATGAAATCATGGCCAGACTGACGCTCAAGCAAGAGGTGAGTCCTTCACAGGCCTTCACTGTGCAGCGCCGGGCCCATGATGAAGGGGAGGGGACTCCAAGGAGAAAGTCGCCTTGAGGTTTGTCAAACAGAAAGACCCACACAAGTGCTGACCCTCCGGGTGGCTTCCAGGGCCGTTTTTCCTGGCCCAGCGCCCGGTCCACCATGGGTGCCAAAAGGTCCTAAACACATGGATGACTTCCAAGAGGAGGTGCACTCTCCCTTGTCTGACCCATCAGCAAGTAATCTTGGGCAAGTTCTAGAACGTCTCTAAGTCCCAGACGGATGGTGTGTGAGAGTGAAATCTAGGGAAGGTGCTCAGCACAGGGCCCGGGTGTGGTGAGCCCTCATTAGCGTCGGACATCATTATGTTGTTATTGGTGGGATAACCTCCCAATGGACACACAGCTGATGACAGCTCAGGCTGCCCCCAGCCTTGTCTGGAGAGCCTCATTGTAAGAGCAGCACCCACACCTTCAAATGAAGGAGGAGCTAACTTGATGGAGCCTTTCACCTCCCCTCTGCCATGCGATTCTGGAAACACAGGCCACCCCTGAGGACGAGACCGGGTTCTGGCTCCGCCTCAGTGGCAGCACACAAAGGCGCACGGACACACAGGCAGACTCCGCCCTTTGCGCACCACTGGGCAGGCGGAGCCGTGGGCAGTGCAGGGAGGAGCCGAGGAGGCAGGGCTGGGGGCCCTGGGACAGCCGGCCCCTCTGCAGAGAGGTGAGGGCTCATGGCCCTCACCAGAAGTTTCTTCTGATACCAGGTCAAGGGCATAGGCAGCCACGCTCACTCTTAGCTGGAATCCATGCTGTTGGGGACCCTCCAGTCCGGGGGCGAACAACGGCTACAGGCACAAGCAAGACCGCAGGCTGTGGGTGTGCTCCCTTCAGGACTGCTGCACGGAGGGCTCTCTGTGGCCTGAGTGTCCACTCCTGGCCCTGGTGGCAGCTCTTCTGGGCTCCAGGCTGGATCTATGGCTTGCAGCCTGTTTGCGTACACAGAGATAGGCTTTTTCCTTAATTGGCAGGTGGCCATCACGAGTCATATAAGCAGTGTCAGGTATAACTAAATGTCTTTGTGACACTTTATACTCTGAGAAGGGCTCCCCGCAAGGACCTGTGTGTGACATTACAAGTGACTCCTCCTCCCACCTGGGGAATTTAGATTGGGGCAGCTTGGGGCAGTGTTAGGAGCATGGGCATCCTTACACATAGTCCTGCTGCCCACAGTTATCCTGGGAGAGGCTGCTGGCGGCCCTGCCTGCCTCCCCACAGGGTCCCCCATTCCTGGCCTGTAAGAACTTCCTTCCTCGGCTCTGTGACCCATGGGTTGGTGATGGAATGGCACTGTGTCCCCCTGATCGAGTTTTGTCCTCAGCAGGGAGCCCTGGCACTCTTGGTATCTGGGCTGCCCTAGGACCCCTGCTTCCTGCCCCCCCCCCCAGATGTGTTCTGCTCTGTGCCTCTCTGCTGAGCAGCATCAGCTGGGTAGATGCTCTGACCACTGCAGCTCGGCCACACCGTTCCCGGGCTGGGAGAGTGCAGAGGAAGGGGGACCTGGGACCTGTGTGGGGCAGCACCTGTGTCCTCTCCTCCCTGCCCGTGACTTCGTAAACCGACTTCTCAGGGCCGCGTGCTGCCTCACACCCTCCTGTGCTGTTGTCCTTGCAGGGTGATGACGGGCCAGACGTCCGGGGGGGGTCTGGGGATATCCTGCTGGTCCACGCCACTGAGACGGACAGGAAAGGTATGTCAGTGCCCTCTCCCATTCCCTCTGTCCTCTCTGCCAGCCCCGGGGAGCTTGCTTTCTGCCCAGAGCCTTTGGCCTTAACGGCAGGGGCTGCCTTCACGCAACGGGGTTCCGACCCTCACATCTGATCCTGAGGGGCTGGAGAAGTGCACACCCTCCTGCTAGCAAAAGGTCGTTCCAAGGAAGAGGAGGAGGGACTGTGAGGAAGGGGCCGTGACCTCTGTCAGGATGGGCGAGGGACGGGCGCTGCAGGGCCCGTGCCCCCCACACCTGGGTCAGGCCTCTCCACACTTTCTTTTCACATTTTTAAAAAGTATTAAAAGCATAGTGTTAACAACAGTGTTAAAGTAAGGCGTGGAAGGAATTAAAATACCCCAAACTTTTTTTTAAACACCCCAATCTTGAAACCTTAATCCACCAGTTTCATTTTTGTAAATCACCAAATCCCTATATTTTTACAGCAGAGTTCCCAGAGTGTTAAACAGAAGGATTCTGGGAATTTTTAAATTGCGAAAATAGTACAAAAATAGTGTTTACAGTGCCCCGGCCCCCACAGACTCCACACAGCCCCTGTTGCCCTCCAGGGTGTCTTCTGCCCGGGGCAGAGCCCAGCGCTCGAGACTGTGAGTTCAAGTCCCGGCTGAGCCCTTCACAGGCTTGGGAGGCGTGCGCCTCACTCCAGGGCCTCGGCTGACTCAACCTTGGGAGCGGTTCCTAGTGCCCTGTGGGTGCGGAGGCGGGCCGAGCTGACAGGAAGTGCGCCTGCACCTGGAGAGGGCTCCTTCTCTTCCTCCGGGACAGCAGCGTCTGCCTCTCCGCAGTGACCCTCTTCTGAGCCAGCCCAGTCCGAGCTCCAGCCTCAGCCGGCCATGAGGAACAATTTTTAGTTTTACCCAAAAGCAAAGGGCCCATGTGGGAGCTGGCTCCAGTCCTTGGCTCTGAGCAGCAAACTCCGCTGTCTTGCCAGGTGCAGCCAGCTGTGGCCCAGGCCAGAGGGGGCCCGCAGGCGGGGCAGCCGAGAACCTTCCAGCCCGTGCCGACGGTGCCTGGAGGACGCCTGCTGCCAGCGGGGCTTGCGCTTGATTTTATTAATGGAAAGACTTGGAGGCTCCAGGAAACCAGAGTCATTTGTACCTGGGATGGGCTGTTGAGGCAGAGGCCCTGGGCCACACAGCAGGTTCCATGGTGGCTTCCTGGGGCACAGAGGCCGCAGCAGAGGCTTTGGTGGGAGCCCTGCAGCTGAGAGGCATGCAGGCTCAGATCCGTCTTCCAGCGCAGGCGTGGGCTTGTGCCGCGCCCATCTCTGCTTCCTGACCAGCCCCTGTCTGAACAAAAGCCCCAACTTGACAGTGAGCTGGATGAGGTGGGGGTCCGGGAGAAGCCTGGTTGGGATGCTGTGGACCCTGTGTGACGTCAGCCTGAGCCACCTCATACCTGCTCTTCCGCCTGAGCACCCTCCCCCAGGGCAGACCCTGGACGCAGGAGCAGGTGTGGCTTTTCCTCTCCTTTGTCCTAGGAGGTGATCACAAGGGCAGGAGGCAGGGTTCAGCTGAGCCTGCACCTCTTAGCTGGAGAAGTGCGGATCCCTGAGGTTTTTATACCAGCGAGTTGGTGGGGAGGGGGTGAATGAGAAAAGATAGGGAAAGGTGGCCTTTGCCCATAAAAGAACACGTAAGTAGTCTGTGCGCACCTGCGCTCAGCCCCATAGTGCACAGACTTCGGAGCTGCCCGATCAGGACTTGAACCCGAACCCTCAGCTCTGGCTCGGAATAGCTCTGCAGATCAAAAGCCTGGGCAGGTCATTTGTCACGGGAAGTGTCCTGCATTTACCATATTCCATTCCTTTTTCCTTTAGCAGCAGGAACTGTATGGCTGGGAGTATGTGTCCCAACTGCAAATAAATAGGGCTGTTGTGATCTGGAAAGGTCCAGGATCCCAAAGGGAAAAGGAAGTCGTAGGTGGGCACTGCCTGCCCGAGTGCCCCCCAGCTGCTGGAGGCAGGCCCTCGTAGTTGGCCTCCCCCCTCCCTGGCACCCAAGTGGGCCCGCATGCGTATTCCAGCAGTGCACCAAGCTCTGCCCCTTCAACCTTTTCTTAGGCCCTGGCATGTGGAGATCACTGAGACTTGTTTCTGGGCCCTGCCCTAAAAAAGTGTTAACCTGTGATTTAGCTTCCGAGTGCTGCTGACGAGTCTGAATTACTTTCTCTGCCCACAATGATTAAGACCCTTTGAGTCATCAGGTGTTAGCGTGGACAAGAAGCACTCAGTGTCCAATCAGGCATCCCTAACCCGCGGTTCTTCCCTCTAGACTTGGTGTTGTACTGCGAGGCCTTCCTGACCACCTACAGGACCTTCATCACCCCTGAGGAGCTCATCAAGAAGCTGCAGTACAGATATCCTTCCCGGCCCCCAGTCTTGCTCCACTCTCACCCACAGAACCTTCCAGAGCAGGAGGAAAAGGGGCCTTCCTGTCCACCCGGCCATCCCACTGGGAGCCACGGGCATGGTGGGCCCAGGGTGGAGCTGCTCAGCCTGCTCACCGTGTCCTGGCCGGGGACCTCACCAAGGCTTCCTCTCTGAGCCCCTTTCCTCGTCAGTGAAAGGGCCGAGGGGGTTAGGCCTGGAGCAGAGAGCGTGCTGCCTGGTAGCACTTGTGATCACGGGGTGATTCTGAAACAAAGCTGACAGGCCTCGAGAGGGAGGGAGTGTGTGTGCAGGCCCCTGTGGAGCCCCAGGCTGTGGCACCTGTGGCTTCAAAGCTGAGTTCCAGGGCATTGGCGACACAGGTGCAGAGGTACCCGGGTGTGGGGCGTAGGGGGGCTCGGTTCAGATGAGCAGCCTCAGTGGGCACGGCCACTCGCGACAGAATCGGCCCCTACCTATGACCACATCTGCCCCGCGAGCTTGCCCTTTAAGAGGTCACTGCCTGCAGTAGTGGCTCCAGGAGACTTGAGACACCTCCACGGCTGGTCCACATCTGCATGGCCTGAGAGCCGAGCCTGGAGCTCCTGCTCAGGAACGCTGTCCAGCCCAGGGTCCCCTGGTCCTTGGCCACCTCCCCACCTCACAGCTCATGACTGCCCTCTGCTGGAAAGCTGCTGTCACTGGGGGCAGGAAGTCCAGAGTCCCAGCGTCTGCCTTCCCTGCTGTGTGCCCTGAGGCTTCCCCAGCGCACCTGCCTGCTCTAGACCCCGGCCTGGCTGAGGGCCCCGGGCCCTGTGGACTGTTCAGCGGCTGACCCTCTTCACGGTGACAGAGACCAGTTGCCTGCAGGCCTGGCTCTGCAGATGGTAGTAATTCACACTCGCAGAGAGCTTCTAGGGCCAATATCCCCACTGTCACCGTGTCATAGACGGTGCCACCATGTTCCTTCCTGTTTGTACTGAAGGAAACTGAGGCTCCGAGACATTAAGTGACCCATCTGGCAGTTTGGTGAGAGATCAGCCGGGCACACACGTGCACACATGCTCCCTCTGACCCCGAACCTGGGTCCTCAGCGCCCCTCGCCTCGGCCATGTCCCACGTTAATAGAAACACAGCAGCTTCAGGATCCTGGGCCCAGGTGGCTGGTGAGCCTTCCGTGCTGCAGGCCTGGGGACTGTCCCTGATACCTGGCTCCTTCCTGAGCTCTCAGGGGTCACGTGGCAGCAGGCAGTGACCACGAGGATGGACACCACTTCCTTGGGAGGGCTGGAGCTGGGCAGGGGGTTGTAGGGCTGCTGTGGGCAAGGAGCAGGTGTGCCTCAGGTGGCCTCTGGAGCTGTGGGATGGCAGCTGGGGACTTGGGTCAGGAGAGGAGGAAGACACCTCAGCGGTGCACCGACCCGGGGTCCAGGGGGTTCAGTGCGTGTGGTTTATGACCACCTTTCTCTACCTGAGGCGGCCCTCAGCATTTCAGGAAGTCCAACAGGAACCTCAGGCTGGACCCACAGGAAGGCAGGCCTGGGCCGGCAATGGGGGTGGCTGAGGACAGTCTGGGGTCTGGGCTGGATCGCTCTATGGCCCTGCCACCCTGCACCAGCCCCGTGCCTTCCACGTGCCCTCGCTTCCGGGCTCCCTGGCACCCGTCAGCACTCAGCAAATGGCAGCTGGAAGGAGGCAGCCTGCCCGCTCCCACGCCCTGTTCCTGCCCATGTAAGACGGCTGTTTCCTTAACCCATGCCCCACGTACGAGAAGTTCTCTCCCTTCGCCGACACATTCAAGAAGCGTGTCAGCAAGAACACCTTCTTTGTGCTGGTGCGGGTGGTGGACGAGCTCTGGTGAGTGCTCCATCTTGGGCTCCCCTGGGCAGCGGCGGGCATCTCAGAGTTTCTGCTGTGTGTGCTTCTGTGCCGATTAGGGCATCCCCCAGGGTCATCCCACAGAGCCTTCCCGCAGCTCTGAACAGAGCTCGCTCCTGCCTGCATTAACACCACCTTTGGGGAAGATTGCCCAGCCCCTTAGACCAGCCCTGGTCCCCACCCTGATTTCCCCAGGGTGGCCACCATTCACACATGTAGCTCAGGTCTAGTCCATAGTGGGCCATGCTCTTAGCCACCAGAGTGGGGCCCCCTGCCACCCTCAAGCTCCATGCACCCCTAACGTGTGCCGCACACTCTAGTTCAAGTCATGGAACAAATACGTAGCACTCACACCTTCTCCTGGGTTGAGGGAGGAAACTGTGCAGGCCCTGCCTTCATGGCATTTCCCTTATGCGGGGGCGGGGGGGCGGGGGCTGAATCAGTCCCTAATGCCGGGGGTCTGTCTGAGTCAGTGACTGCACAGCTGTGCAACGGCCAGGTGGGGAGAGTGCTGTGTGGGGTGGGGGGTTCCAGGCACCCTGCGGGTGTCTAGTCTGGGGCCAGGACCTCTCAGTGACTCGGACCTAGGCGCTCCTCGGGGTGGGGTTGTGTGGGATCTGTCTCCACAGCCCGGGCCCCACTGGTCTCTGGTGCATGTGTGGTGCCAGCACACGTTTGCTTGAGGAATGTGGTTACTTGTGACCAGGGGACCAGCCTCGGCCCTTGTGAGGATGCCAGCAGCTGTCCCACGTCCTTCCTCTCGAGCTGGCCTCTGGACCCAGTGGTGGCAGTCCTCTTCCTATCCTTGTCTTGCTGCCCCTCACCTTGTGGCCTTGGCCCTTTAGCCTTGTGGAGTTGACAGAAGAGATCCTGAAGCTGCTGATGGAACTAGTCTTCCGCTTGGTGTGCAACGGGGAGCTCAGCTTGGCCCGCGTGCTCCGGAAGAACATTCTGGATAAGGTAGACCAGAAGAAGCTGCTCAGGTGTGCCAACTCCGACCAGCCCCTGGCAGCCAGAGGGGTAGCAGCCAGGTGAGCCGCCAGCCCCTGCCTCTGGCCACAACTGTGCCCAGTAGCTACCTCTGACTTCCATGCCCCAGGGATACCTCCCCAGCCTGAGACTCCTGGCCTGGCCTGCCAGGCCCTGTGACAAGGTGCCCCCGGGACAACCCAAGGGGAGCCAGGCCTGTTCTCCAGGGTTATGTTGTTTCATCAGGAAGTGGGGTGCCATGGCATACAGGGGGTGACCAGGACAGGAGCCAGACGAGTGTGTTTGGGGCTCTTTTATGTGGCAACTGTCAATTCCCACCCACCCGCGCCGTGCCGTCCTGCATGCTCCTGAACCTGTGTGCAGGTTCTGGCGGGTTGCCTGCCCCCCTGCCCCAGCCCTGAAAGTGGGGCCAGGCAGTGAGCTATCTGTGGGCTCATAAGGGGACCCGCAGGACCCGTGGTCTGGGCCTGACCCACGCTGGCCTGCTCTGTGGCCTCCATCCTTCTGTCTCCCCCTCCTCTGTCAGCGCTGCGGCCTGCAGCGTGGCGCCCGCCATCCCTGTCCGCTCAGCGCTCGTCTCGTGCATCTGTCTTCCAGGCCGGGGACTTTGCATGACTTTCACAGCCACGAAATCGCTGAGCAGCTGACACTGCTGGACGCCGAGCTCTTCTATAAGATAGAGGTGCGGCGTGGTGTGGGATGGGGGACGAGGGGCTGCTGCCTGTCCCTGAACACAAGAAGCCCCCATCGCAGCAGAGCCATGGGGCTCCTGCTCTATCCAGTCTGCTTCCTTCTCCAGATTCCAGAGGTTTTGCTTTGGGCAAAGGAGCAGAATGAGGAGAAGAGCCCCAACTTGACCCAGTTCACAGAGCATTTCAACAACATGTCCTACTGGTAAGGAGGCCGCGGGGCTCGTCCCCACACTGACTCTGCCTGAGAGAGGACAGCAGGGGAGCGGGCTGTTGTCATCCTTTGTGTCACCTTAGTTCCTAAAGCAAAATGGAGCCCCAAATGTATTCATAACATACAGTAACAGAACTGCTGGCTCTTCAACATGTGACTCAAAGTGCCCACAGCCTCTTGGTATCAAGAGGGTGGTTGGAAGTGGCCGATCCCACCGCACCCCACAAGCCCCTGCTGCCACCAGGGAGCATCGCATATTGTACAAGTGCTCTGAGCACTGCTCACTGGAGCAGTCGGGCGTGTCCAGGTTCCTTTCCCTGCTTCTCCCCAACACGGCAAGCACTGCACCGCTCAGCAGCAAGCACTCTGCAGAAGCAAGGCAGCTCAGGACGGGCAGTGTCCAGACCAGCCCCGGCCCCTTGCTGGGCACGGAAGGCTCCAGGCATCCCTCGGGGGACGGCCTAGGAGGGCAGGTGGGGCCCCTGCAAAGCCACTCCTCAGGACACATCAGTGCAGGCGCCCTCTTCCAGGGCGGAGGAGGCCAAAGCAGAGGGGCCCATCCTCTTAGTGACTGGCTGGGAAGCCACCATGAGGTCCTCGTGCAAGGCTGGTCTTTGCTTTGGTGGCCACTGAGGTTCTGAGAGGTGCCGTCCTCATGTCTGGGAAGGTGGCCCCTTCACTCACATGCCTGCTCCTCTCCTGGGCTAGTCCTGGGGCCCTGCGAGGACTTTCTCCAGCCTCAGTGGTGCTCAGGGCAGTGCTCTCCAGAAAGCTCTGCTTTGGTCCTCAAAGCCACCATCTGCATGGTCGGAGGTCCCCATCCTAGTGTCGGGCACCGGCCACCAGATGTCATTGTGGCTCTCACCTACCCCTGGGGACCGTGAGCTCCTTGAGGGTACACTTTGTACCATGCAAGCCCGAGGTACCTGCTGGGCGCGGGCTTATGGCCGGTGGTGCAGGCGTCCACGTGCCATCCCCAGCAGGACCACCCAGGGCCTGAGCTGTCTCTTCTTCCCTTGGTCCCTGCAGGGTCCGGTCAATAATCATGTTACAGGAAAAGGCCCAGGACAGGGAACGGCTGCTCTTGAAGTTCATCAAGATCATGAAGGTAACAGTGGCCTCCCCCAAGAGCCGGTTCCTCAGGCCCTGCCCCGGGAGGCGGGAAGCCCCAGGCTCCCTGCTCCTGCCCCTGCCCTCAAGTCCCCTTGCCTCCTCTCTGCAGCATTTACGGAAGCTCAACAACTTCAACTCCTACCTAGCCATCCTCTCGGCGCTGGACTCGGCGCCCATCCGCAGGCTGGAGTGGCAGAAGCAGACCTCAGAGGTGAGCAGCCATGACAGGCCATGCTCGGGGCAGGAGCAGAGACCTGGGCCTGGCTCCCTGCTCTGCCACCAGCCTGCTGGGACTGGTCTTCGTTTCCCATCTCTAGTCTCCAGTCATTGGGCCCTCTGGGACTTCGTGGTTGGTGCTGGGGTCTTCTGGCTACAGCATCCTGCTGCCCTGCTTCACTGCTGCAGACCGTCAGCCTGTGCGTTTAGAGGGGCCGCTTGGGGCTGGGCCACGTTAAGCACAGGGGTGTGCGGTGAGCAGGCCAGACATCTTACTGGGCACATTCCTTCCGAGTAGGTGCGAGAGGGAAGGAGCTGGGGCGCTGAGCCCGTGTGGCCTGGTGGTCCAGCCTGGGGCCGGGGGGCCCTCTGATGAAGTGCTGGTCACTCCAAGACCAGAGTAGGGGGAGTTTCTAGCAAAAGGGAGAGAAATTTCACCAGAGGGGGCAGGTGGGAGCTTGGCACCTCAAATAGCAGGACAGACACCACGTGGCCAGGTCACGGGGGAGGGGACCACCTCTGATCACTAGGGTCTTGAGGGCCTGGCAAGGAATCACACCTTCATTCTTGTGTGGGAGCTGTTCCTCAAGAAGGCAACACCCACAGGGCTGAGCTTTGGCTGGACCACCAGAGGGTTGTCACACAGAGTGGCCTAAAGGGGCAGTTATAAACAGTACTTTTCGGAGAAGTGGGACATTCCCACCCCTTGCGCCAGGAAAACACACGAGGTCCTGAGGAGGCAGGAAGGCTTCTTGGAGGAGGTGGCCCATTAGGGTTAGCAGCACCTAACAGGCAAAGAAGCAGGTGAATGGCATTCTAGGTGGGTGGGGCGGGATCCTGGGTCTCCCAGGCAGGAACCTCACACTGTGCAGGAGCAGTGAGCACAGAGAGAGCTCGCAGCTGGGGTGGCACTGCTCAGTGTGTATTCTGGGAAGCTTGCGTGGGCCGCAGTGCAGAGCACAGCCAAGCAGGAGCCGAGCTCCAGGTCCCAAACGCACGGTGGGCACTGATGAGGAAGAGGCACAGTCCTGGGCAGGCACCAGCAGCCCCATGGGGGCCCAGGTCTGGTGCTAGACCCGTGTAGGTGGGCACCCTCAAGCGATGGCAGAGGGTGGATGATGGGTCGGCGAGGAGGGGCCGGGGCTCAGCGCCTGGCATTGTCACAGCGCTCACACGCACTGCGTCCCTCCCTTCCAGGGCCTGGCTGAGTACTGCACGCTGATCGACAGCTCATCCTCCTTCCGCGCCTACCGGGCCGCCCTCTCTGAGGTGGAGCCGCCTTGCATCCCGTACCTGTGAGTGCGCCCCTGCCCGGGTCGGCCCCCCCCTCACCTGAGAGAAACCCTCACTTAAAGTTTCCAGCCAAGATGTTTACACTTCTATTTTAACTTTAAATTGTGGAACAAGGAGTACTTTTTACTTTTAATAGAAAAGGAGGGTCCAGTGAAAACAGCTGCATCTTCCCATCTCCCAGTCCTGCTTCCTTCCCCGCTCTGCCAGTCAGCATACTCAAGTGTGTGGACACACGTGTCCCCCGCCACTGGTGGCATCGTGCTTGCACTGCTGCATGTTCCAGCCACCTGGGGGACCCCAAGGGACTTGGCGCAGGGAAGCTCAAAGAGTATGTCCCTGCGTGCAGTAAACAGGTGTTTCCAGGGCAGGGGTCTCATGGTCATGAAAGCATGGGAACTAATGGGAGAATCCAAGCCGAGCAGGCTTCTTTGTTGCAGGCCTTATCAGAGCCCTGCATGTGCTCGTGGGCCTGGGGAGCCTCCTGAGAGGGACAGGAGAGCTGGCACTGTCCCAGCTGCGTGTGCGAAGGGGCAGCCCTGGGACAGCCCTCAAACACAGGCTGCTTAGCTCCCCCTGTCCCCCGGCCTTCCAGCCGTGCTCAGCATCAACCCACTCTGCCATCTGGGCTCCGTGAGGGGTCGGCTGGCCCTCCCTGGGTGGAGGAAGTGCCCTATCCCTTGTCCCTGTGTTTAGAAGCACCTTTCTGCACCTGTGAACAGAGAGGCTCTGTCCCCCACCCACCCCCACTTTGGGGATTTTTTATCTTTTCCTCTTCATTTATGGATTTTGCATCAGCAAACCCACAGTGCTGCTGACTTTGCTGATAGTCCTGTAGGCTGGGACCCTCCCTGAAGGGACTCTGTCGTGGGGGGTGCATCGGAGGCTGCTCCGGGCCCTGAGTTGGCTTTCCCAGGGACACACAGCTCAGAGTGCTCATGGGTCAGGAGCCACTCGGGCACAGCCTGTCCTGCTGGCTCAGCTGATGCCCACTGCGTCTCTCTGTCCTCCCAGGGGACTCATCCTACAGGACCTCACCTTTGTGCACCTGGGGAACCCAGACTACATCGACGGGAAGGTGAATTTTTCCAAGCGGTGGCAGCAGTTCAACATTCTGGACAGCATGCGGTGCTTCCAGCAGGCGTGAGTGCCACCCTGGGGCCCAGGGGGCCGGAGCATGGATGGGAGGTGACAGAGGGCCCGTGGGGACTCAGCCCCTACTCCATCCAGGCTGTCATCTCAGCAGTGTGGCCCAGGGCCCGCACCCAGCTTGTCCCGTGTCCCATGTCAGGTGGCTAGTCTCGCTGCAAGTAGGTCAGCAAACCCTGGCCTGCTAAGTGCAGGGTAGAGGGGGCGGGCCCCATCAGGCACTGAGGCCTGTGGAGTGGGGTCTCCCTGGGGCAGCTTGCAGAGGGGAGCCAGGCTGTGCAGGCAGCCTTCCCTCCCCCGTGGAGAGACAGCATCAGGGACGGTGTTCTGTGTGCTGGTGGCCTTTGTGTCCAAGCAGGCCCGGCCCATGGGCCCCACACTGGCTCTCACGGGTGCCCTCCCACCCCACCAGGCATTATGACATCCGGAGAAACGACGACATCATAAGCTTCTTCAACGACTTCAGTGACCACCTGGCCGAGGAGGCCCTATGGGAACTCTCTCTGAAAATCAAACCCAGGAACATAACAAGGAGGAAGACAGACCGGGAAGACAAGACCTAGGAGCAGGTGCCACAAGCACGCAGGGCGCTCAGGAGAGGCTCGGCGGGCGGCTCCAAGACCCCAAGGGATCTGGATCTGTTACGTGGCAGCAGCGAATGTCCCGGCCTCAGAGCCCCAGGCCCAGCCGGAGCCCGGAGCCGATGGCCGCGCCGGCCCCGGTCCACCAGCAGGCAGGCCTCACCGCTGACGAGCGAGCCGGTGCTTTTCTCTCCTGGTTTGGGTTTCTGCTTCCCGTCTGTCTTCCCCTCCCGCCTCCCACCTGCGCCCCGCCCCCCCGGGCCCACTGCCGTGGCAGAGGAGCGGAGGCTCAGAGGCCCAGTGCGCTCCTTGAACGACGTTGTGGACATTTAGTTGGGGGCCCCGGGGAGGCTCCTTTTCGTTCCAGACCCTGCTTTTTAGAATGGAGGACAGTGAGCTGCTCCAGTGGCCCAGAAAGGTACGACAGGTAGCTTTTCCGCAGCCCTGTGCCAGCGCTCCTGTCACCCTGGCACGGTACTGGCTCTCAGTGCTGTGCTGCTGCCCTGGGCAGTGAGTGGCAGTGTCTGCCATCTGTGTGCCCCTTCATCTCCCCAGCCCTTCCCGCTGGCCCTCCCCCATCCTCGGGCATTGTGGGGAGCTGGGAAGAAGAGGCGGAGCTCAGGAGGGCCCTACCATCCAGGAATGCGGGTTCCCTGAGCTGGGGCCCGTGGCTCTGGGGAGAATTAATTCAGAGAGGGGAGAGTGGAGGGGCATTTCTGTCCTGGGGAGGCCGGTGGCCCCCTCCTCTGTCACTTGCTGTGTGCCTTAAACTCCATCTCCTATCCCCTCTCACCCCATTGGCTGCCCCTCACTCAGCAGACCTGTCCACCAATGCTGTCACTGTCCCCTGGGAAGGTCAGGTGTCCCTGAGAGGCCATGCCCTCCTCTGGAGAGCAAGACCATGCTGTCTCCCTCCTCATTCAAAACCACTCTTGCTACTGAGGTCGACAATCTGAGACCGGATCTGTAGGGGCTGCGGGCCAGGCGGACGTGGGAGTGGGCCGGGTGCCGTCAGACCCCGCACCGTGGAGCGCTTGCGTCTCAGGCTTGGGCCGTGGTCAGGCAGACAGCAGGCTCTAACCCCTCAGCCAGATCAGGAAGAGGTAGCAAGCAGCATCTTCTGATTAGATAGTTTTTAAAGAAATAACCACGTCACTTTGAGTCCTTCGAGGGTTTTTGAGCAGCTTTTATCAAGCAGAAAATTGGGGCTGATCTTGTCTCTGTCCTGTACATAGAGGGGTGGAGTCTATGAAATGTCAGTTACGGTCCCCCTGGCGGTGAGCCTGCCGGTGGCAGGCCAGAACACGTCACTTTATTATTTAAAGAAAGAGTGTGTGTGTAGTCACTGTTTATTAACAGTAGTGTGTGTGGGCTTGGGTTTTAGTTGGTTCCTGATTTAAGTCCTCTCATTTCAGTCTCCTCCTCCCGGCCCCGCCCAGGTCTGTTGAATGCTGCCGTGCTCGCTTGGGGCTCCTGTGCACTCAGGGCCCGTGGATCATGGGAACTGTAGTTCCCCCTGCGTTTCAGAGAGCCCTGGCCAGGGTCTCCCTCCCTAGCACAGCCTCCAGCTGCTCGCAGATGGGTGTGTGTCTGTGGCCTGGCACCTTGTTCTCCGCCGTAAGCGGGGCGGGGGCGGGGGCCGGGGGGGAGGGGCACCTTCCCTCAGTTCACAGCAGACCCTGCAGGAGGCTGACCAGACGCCCCATTTGAAAGAGGACAGAAAACAACAGTACCACTTCGTTTCAAACGGCACGTGTGGTCAGCCTCGTCTCACTAGGTTAAATCCAGGGTGTCCTGTTTAAAATGGGACATCTGGTCAGCCTCCCCTGCACCCACACATCACTCCCGGCCCTGCCCACCCCTCCCCTCCAGGAGCCCTCCTCCACGGTCTGAGTGAGATGAGGGGGCCAGCTTGTCTGGTGGCCCCTGCCTGAGGACAGCAGGTGCAGCGTGTGTGTTAACTTATTGACTGACAGGATCCCCCACCCCGCGCCCCCTTCAGAGCCTATTGGCACTCAGAGCTGAACCCCGTGCTGCAGCCTGGCCGAGGTTCGTCTGTCTTGAGGGCAGGGTGTGGGAGTCAGTCTTTAGGACAGACAAACAGAAAAGTCAGGGCCCCCTGCAGGTGTAGGTGGACCCAGCAGGAGGGCAGGCACGCACCAGGTCTGAAGTAAACCTCAATCTAAACCCCAATCTGAGAAGCGCCCCCTCCGCCGCCACCTGCCCTAGGCCTCCCCGATGTTACATTGTAATATATATCCCCGACTAACCTGGCTGATATTGGCATCTTCCTGCAGACATTTCAAACTTGTAACTTTTATATGAAAGGAAAATAAACACCCACGAAAGCTGCAACTGCCTGTGTGTGTGCGCGCACCACCTGCCACGTGTGTCTAAGTGACAGTTCAAGCTGCCTCCTTTTCCTTTGACCTCCTCCGGGACAGGGCTCCTGGTGCACTAAGGGTTATTTGTCCCCACTGGTTGCTGTTGAGGTGGTTCTGGCAGAATAGGATATGTGTCCCAAGCAGCAACTCCTACAAGGCCTGGGTCTAAGAATCCTAGGTAAGGTTTCGGTCACGCTAGTCCTGCACTTGCTGGGGACATGCTGGAGGAATGTGGCCCTTGGCTAACAAGGGTTCCCTGTACTCCTGGCTCCACAGCTGATAAGCAGATGATTTTGGGTCTCTGTTGCCCAATTTCCCCAGTGGAAGTGGGGGGTAGCACCAGTTTCTACCTCACACAGTCCCTGAGATTCAGCGCGGTAGTAGCGGGGATCGTGTCTGCGGAGCTGGAGCCATTGCCACAGCTTACCGAGCGTGTGCTAGACACCAGGCATTTGGCAAACAGCCTTACCTACCTCCTAACCAATTTAGAAATCACACAAGTGAACCGTCACAACCATGATACATGCTACGAAGAGGCACTTGACATTAAATTAATTAAATCTGGTTTGAAATCCACTCATGAATATCAGATGCAGACAGGTTTAACAGGTAATTTAAGTGAAACAAGCAGGTAGCTTGTCTTCCATGAACGCCCCAAGACAGGAAGGGAAACACTTCTCAGCTCAGTTTAGGAGTGGACCACAACTTTGACATCACACCCAGACAAGGACAGTATAGGAAAACTACAGACTCATATTGATGTAAAAATTCTAAAGTAATCTTAGCAACCCCAATACTCTCAATGCAAGGGTGGTGGGACGTCAGTAACTTGACCCCATGTGCTCTAGGCCCCAGTGTGGGCGCCTGGCTAGTACACTTCTTCCCGAGCATGAGGAAGGCTGCCTTCCAGCCCCCTGCAGGCAGGCCCATGAGCTCCGAGCAGCAGATGTGTGTCACTCTGGGCTGGGAACTTAGGAATGGGTATGCACCTTACCATGCTCACCCTGTCCCTACAATGACACAGGAGTCCCAAGGGGAGGAAGCTGAGACAGGGACCACACCCACTGTCCCACAGTGGACCTGACATGAGTGAACAATGAACCTGTGCTAAGCTCCTGAGACTTCAGGTTCGTCAGCCTCCACACATGGCCTCACTGCTCCAGAAGGTGCCCCGTTAAAGGAGGAGCACCAGGTAATCACCTCCTTCACTAGGCCTTTGTTAAAAACGCAACACCCAGTCATAACTTCTACTAAAAACACTCTTAGTTAACCAGAAATCAAAAACTTCCTGAATCTGACAGAAATCATCTTTCAAAATCCTATGCAAACATTATACTTAATGGTGAAACACTCAAAGCTTTTCCTTTAAAAACCATAGCAAGGTAAGGACCCCACTATCAATGTGTCTGTTCACTGCTGTGCTGGAGATCCTAGCCAATGCTGATAACCACGAGATTACTAAGAAAATCTAGTTAGCTGTACAATCAGATAAATTAAACAAGTCCCTATACACAATAAAAAATTAGAAAACATAATTCCTAAAGGATTTCATTTATGCTGGCACCACAAGTCTTAAGGTACTAGGAATAAATCCAACAAAAAGAAATATGAGGACTTTGTAGAAAAAACGATAATCCAACAAGAGAATACAACATTTGTAAACATTTATGTGCAAACATAGGAGTACCTAAATTTATAAAGCAAATATTAACAAACCTAAAGGGAGAAAGAGACAGCAATACAGTAATAGTTGGGGACCCTACTGTCCCACTTACATCAATGGATATACATCATCCAGACAGAAAAGTCAACAAGGAAACACTGGCCTTAAATGACACATTCTATCAGATGGACTGAACAGACAGATACAGAACATGCCATCTAAAACCAACAGAATACACAGTCTTCTCAAGTGCACAGGGAGCACTCTCCAGGATAAATACCATGTTAGGCCACAAAACAAGTCTTAATAAATTAAAGATTGAAATCATATCAAGCATCTTTTATGATACAAGGGTATGAAACTAGAAATCAATTACAGGAAAACTGGAAAAGGCACAATAGGGAGCAATTAAGCAGTATGCTACTGAACAACCAATGGGACAAAGAAGAAATAAAAAACGACCTTGAAACAAATGAAAACACAGCATACCAATGGTTACGCAACAAACGCAGTCCTGAGGGATGTTTACAGCGATAAATGCTTACATCAAGGAACAAAAATCTCAACCAACCTAACTTTACACCTCAAAGAACTAGAAAAAGAACAAAGCCCAAATTTAGAAGAAGGAAGGAAATAAAGATCAGAAGCAGGAATAAATGAAATAGTGACTAAAAAGACAATAGGAAAGTTCAATGAAGTGAAAAGCTGGTTTGAAAAGATAAATTGACAAATCTTTAGCTAGACTCACCAAAAAGAGAGAACTCAAAATTGGAAATGAAAGAAATGTTACAACTGATAATACACAATGAACAATTAGGTGCCAACAAATTGGACAACCTACAAGAAATGGATAAATTCCTAGAAACATACAACTACCAAGACTGAATCATGAAGAAATAGAAAATCTGAACAGACCAATTACTGATGAGATTAAGTCAGTAATCAAAAACTTCCCGGGAGTTCCCTGGTGGTGTAGTGGCTTAAGGCTTCGGCGCTGGTGCTGTCAACGCTGCGGCCTGGGTTCGATTCCCGGCCAGGGAACTACCCACATACTACAAAAAAAAAAAAAAAAAAAAAAAAAAAAAAAAAAAAAAAAAAAAAAAAAAAAAAAAAAAAAAAAAAACAACAAATAAACAAACAAAAAATAAGAATAAACTTAAAAAAAAAAAACTTCCCAACAAACAAAAGTCCAGGACTAGATGGCTTCACTGGTGAATTCTACCAATTAATACCAATCTTTCTCAAACTCTTCCAAAAAAATAGATAAAGGAACACTTCCAAACTCATTTTATAAAGCCAGCATTACTTGATACCAAAATCAGATAGGGGTGCTACAAGAAAATAAAATAATAGTCCAATATTCCTGATGAACATAGAAGCAAAAATCCTCAATAAAATATTAGCAAATGGAATTCAACAATACATGAAAAGGATCATGTACCATGACCAAGTGGGATTTATTTCAGGGATAAGATTTAACAGCAATCGATATAATACAACACATTAACAAAACAAATGATAAATATCATGTGATCAGCTCCGATGCAGAAATAGCATTTGACAAAATTCAACATCTATTTATAATAAAAAACACGTAAAGTCAGTGTAGAGGAAACACATCTCAGCATAAAAAAAAAAAAAAATTAAGGCCATATATGACATCATTAGCCACTTGCAAAAGAGTGAAATGGGCCACCATCTTCCACCACACACAAATGAACTCAAAATGATGAGACTTCTACGTACGACCTGAAACATAAAACCAGGAGAACACGCGGGCAGTAAGCTCCTGACGTTGGTCTTGCGACGATTTTTTTCGATTTCACACCAAAGGCAAAGGCAGCAAAAGCAAAAATAAGTGGGACGACATCAAACTAAAAAGCTTCCGCACAGCAAAGGCAACTATCAATAAAATGAAAAGGCAACTAACTTACTGAATGAGAAAATATTTGGGAATCATCTACCTGAAAGGCAGTTAAAATCCAAAATATATTTTTAAAAATTCATACAACTTAATAGCGAAATTAAAAAACCCAATTGATGAAAAAGTCAGAGGATCTGAACAAATGCTTTTACAAAGAAGTAATACAGACGGGCACCAAGTACATGAAAAGCTGCTCAGCATCACTCATTTAGGAAAATGCAAATCAAAAGCACAAACAGATGTCACCTTGCACCTGCCAGAATGGCTCTCTGATCAGAAGCACAAGGAATAGCAGGTGTGGGCAAGAACGTGGGCGAAAGGGATCCCCTGCACATTGCCGGTAAGGTGCACATTGGTGTGGCCACCAGGGACAACAGTATGGAGGCTCCTCCACAACATTCAAAGTCAAATTACCGCACGATTCAGCAATTCCACTTCTGCGTACGCGTCTAAAGAAAACAAAAGCACTAACGCAGATACATGCACCCCTCCGTCCACTGCACAGTTACAGGAGTTACGACATGAAAACAACCGAGGTGTTCACCAAGGGACGAATGGATAACAAAAAAATGTATATTTATCATGAATATCATTTAGCCGTAAAAAGGAATGAAATCGTGCCGTGGGCAACATGGATGGACCTTGAGATCAGTGAAGTAAGAGAAGGAATAAACTGACAGTGCACACACAACATGGACGAAGCTCCAAAATGTGGACGTGAAAGAAAACCACATCTGCGTGTCCCCGTGTATCTGAAATGTGCATTCAAAGACGGAATGCACATCTAAAGATGGAGGACAGATTGCAAACAGACACGAGGGCTCTTGGGCGGGCGGTGGCGACTTCTAAAAGCCATCATGGTGAAGGCTGCACAACTCTAAGTGTGCACTCAGTAGGGAGCAAATGTGGTATGTAAATGATGCCTCACTAACGCTGTTCATAAAGTTTTCCAAAACTGATTGTGCCAGTTCTCGGTGTCTTCCTCCTGGAGTCCAAGTCCACCCTTCATGTGCTGCTTCGCCATGAATGCTTCCCCTTTGCAGCAGGCACAGGGTTTGGTCAGTGGGGAGCAGTGGGGGAACCTGGCGGAGGAGGATGCACTTCCGGTGTGGCGCTGGGTTCCTACGTCCTGCCCCGACCACAGGGCTGCTAGAGGTGTGTGTGGACACACCCAGTGGCATTGTGCCCTGGCGGGCGCCCACACCTTGCTGCCTCTCGGCCAGCTTGCAGCCCAGCCTTGGCCTGGCCACTATCTCACTGTGGTCCCCTGGGCATGGATACTGCACACCCCAGGCCTGGTGCCACCCTGCTGGCAGGCAGGCTCCCAGTCCCCTCTGGCCAGGGCATCCCAGTGAGCCCCTGTGCCCGGCAGTGGGCTGCAACCAGCCTTCTCCCAGCCTAGGGGGCTCGGGCCCTTCTAACTTTTGCCTTCCTGTGGCATTCACCTTCACAGTTCTCCTCTCAGAGTTAATACTTATTTACATTAATCTTTCTCTGTTCAAATCATTCCATCTTGTATATCCTGATTGGCCCTCCAATGAAAAACATCAAGCCCTAGTTTCAAGAAGCCCATGAACCCCAAGCAGGATCATTAAAAAGGAATGCACATCGGAGCACAACGTGATTAAACTCCGAAAACCAAAGACAAAAAGAACATCTTCAAGCAAAGGACATACTTTCTTCAAGGTACAGAAATGAGACTGCTCAGCAGAAGCAATAGGGACAGAAATCAATGGACCAGCGCCATCACTGCTGAAAGAAAAGGGCCACCGACCTAGCTCCTCCCTTCACTCCAGATGTCTTGCAAGGATGAAGATACAAATCAAGATATCGTCAGACAAAAACAATTCACCATGAGCAGACCTGCACTAAGACAAGACAAAACAGTGTTTTTGGGCAGAAGGAAATGACTCCCAAACCGGAGGGCACATACGCAGGAGAGAACGAGAGCAAGAAGCCAGACGTTGTGCGGATGAGCCCAAGCAGGCACCAGCTACACAGCCACACCTTAGGGAATTTAAAATACACAGAACTAACCGTGTGAATCCGGGTGGAGGTACATGGAGAGTGCTCTTGAACTTACGAGGAGGAAGATGAAAGCACTAAGGCCATTAGACTCCGAGAAGTCGAGGACACAAGCCGTCATCTCTAGGGCATCACTGAGATTGCCAAGCTAATAGGAAGAAACGGAATAATAAAGAATAATCAATCTAAAAGAAGGCGAGGAAGGGGAGAGACAGAGGCCTAGCACGGGGGGCCAGGAGAAAGCAAATACATAATGATTCAAACCCTAATATAAATACACACACAACTAATACATACATACATGTATGTAATATCTATATTTTAAACACTAAATAAATGAAGCAAATTCTCTAGATGAAATACAGGCTATTGGACTACTTTAAAAATCTATGTGCTGTTAACAAGATGTTTCTATCTAAAATACCAGGGGGTTCCCTGGTGGAGTAGTGGCTAGGCTTCGGTGCTCTCAACGCCGCAGCCCGGGTTCGATTCCCAGCCAGTAAACTATCCAAAAAATAAAAAAATAATAAAATATAAAGGTACAGAAAAATTGAAAGTAAAACTATGGCAAAAGATACACTCTACAAATACATCCCCCCAGAGTAAGGACAGCTACATTAGTATCAGACAACGTTGATTTGAAGGGGGAGAGTGCTTAGTAGAGTCACACAGACACACTTGAAAACAGGTAAAGTATCTAACGGGTTATAAATGTGTGTGCATCTGGTTACACAGCCTCAAAATACGTAAAGCAAAGGCAACAGAACTATGAAGAGAAATGGGAACATCTGTGGTCCTAGTTTTACTATACCTCACTCAGGAACATGAAAGATAACATTTCTTACACAATTCCAAAAAACTAATAATAATAAAAGGCATTTCCCAACTCTTGCGATGAGACCAAACCCATAACAAAAATGAAAGTTACAGAACAATTCCGTTCACGAACGCAGATGCAAACATCCAAACGAAAATAGTAAACCGAATCTAATACATAAAGAGGATAATATGTCATAATCAAGGTGGGTTTATTCTAGGAATGAAAAGTTACTTTAACATCTGAAAATCAGTGTTAAGTCACCACATTAGCAGAATAATTTTCTCAGTTGATACATATAAGTAATTCAATAAAATTCAACATCCATGCATTATTTTTAAAAAAGAAACAATAGCTGACTAGGAATAGAAGAGTAATTCCTCAATCTGAAAGGGATCTCTATTTTTTTAACCCTCCCAGACCTGAGGCCCCGAACCTAACTGTCCCCTATACATGGGCTCCTGAACATTAAAGAGAAAAAAACCAACACGATATAGAAAAATGTTAGCAAACAAGTGGTTAGAATAAGATGGGACTTGGAGTCATTTTTGTCACGTACGAGGCAAAGTACCGAAAATTAGGTCCAGCGGTCTGGCGGCACAGCGGGCTGGGAGGGTTAAGGGCAGAGTGTTGATAGCCTTCCTTGTGGGACTTAGGAAAGATCAGGTTCATGGCCAGCACACCTGTCTGGCTTCATCCTGTGGGGTGGGGGGTCAGGAAAGCAGGGGAACACAGGAAGGGGTGAGGAAGGGATGACAGGTATTATATAGAGATAATAGGTGTAAGTAGAAAATGCAACAGACTCTAGAGAGAAATCATCAGTTAATAATGCGTTTAGAAAGACTCACTGGATACACAATCAGTAAACAAATCATGTCTGTATACTAGCAAGTAACAAAAAATATATATAAATGATAGTTATAGTAGCATCAAAAAACAAATACCCAGAGACGCTAACAAAGTACGTACAGCATTTCTTTCTGCACAATAAGGAAAATCAAGGAAAATGTTTCCAAGACCTAAATATGGAAATTCACCGTATTTGTTGGAAAACAGCACAAAAGATGTCAGTTATGCCCAAATTAATCCACAGATTTACAGCAATCACAGTCAAAATCCCAACATGCATTTTGGTAAAAACTGATTAAGTTCATTCTAAAATTATTACAAATACAAATGATTTTAAATGGCCAAAACTCTTAAAGATGGTGGCCTCCCAATATCAAGACTTACTAGCCAGTCATAGTACCACAGTGTGACAATGGTGCAAGGACAAACAGAGCCCTGGGACATGTGCCAGGTGGCTGACAGATCTACGTGTGAAAATAAACCAATGAAACGTCTAGGAGAAGACACTAGGAGAACATCTCACGACCAAGGAGTCGGCAAACTTTTCTCAAGCCACAGAAAGCATTATCCTTAAAGGAAAAGGTGGATTTGAATATATGACAACTGAGAGCTTCTTTCCCAGAGAGGGAACTACAACAACAACAACAACAACAACAACAACAACAACAACAAACAAACAAATCGAGAGCTGCTTTTCCTCCGACGACACCACCGAGATTGAAAAGGGGACGCTGCAAAGTGGGGCAGGAGAGCTGCACAACCGCATCTAGCACGGGGCTCATCTAGCACGGGGCTCATCTAGCACGGGGCTCATCTAGCACGGGGCTCATCTAGCACGCGCACACTGACAAGAAAAACACAGCCCAGCACAAAAAGGGGCACAAGACGTAACAGGCACAGCGTAGAGAGGCGGATCCGGACAGCCGGTGGGCACAGGCCAAAGGCTCTGCATCACTCACGGGCAAACGCACACTAAGGCTCCGCTGAAATGCCACTCGTGTTACCTGCCTGAGGCGCTGCAACGCGCACCGGGTTGGTGACAACGCGGGGCCACGGCACCGCCGTGCACAGCCGACGGGGCTGGAGCTCCGCGCGCCTCGCCGCGTCGTAACGCTGCTACGTGCACAGCTTCCTCGCGAAGCCCTGCCTCACCCTGAGGTCAGACACCCCTCCGTAACGCCTCCGGAGTCCATCAGAGCGCTTCTCAGCCGCGCGCAACGCGTCCGACCTGCCCCGCGGCGTCCCCGCCACGGACGGCACGTGAGCACATCCGGGAACCACACTCGCGGATGCTTCCGCCCGGGACTGGAGGCCTCGCGAGAACAGGCCGCCGTCCCCACTACTGTGAGCCCTGAGACTGCGACTGCTGAGGCAAAAGGCATGCACACTTTTTCCAGTTATTTTTAATTACACGACACATGAATACATCCGTGTTTGTAAGTTCAGCAATGCATTGCACAACCCCCCTGTCCCATCCCCGCCCCCCAGGCAGCAGGTGGGAATACATCCTTCTAGCCTCTTCTTTGCAAGCACATGCATGTAAATATAGGGTACATGCGATTCCTAGAAACCATCCACCTACTTTCCACAAAGATCGTGGCTACACACCCACCAGGAATAAGTGAGAGGGTCTGGGTCCAGTCCTTCGACCGTGCATGTATTAAACCTTTCTAATTTTTCTCCAACCTGGTAAATAAAAGGCAACTAACTCATGGCTTAAACCTGCACTTTACTGATATATAGAACGAAATCTTCCAGTCTTTCCCTCCAGGTTTCCAGATCTCCGTACTGCGCAACGCCCCGAAGTTGTGCATTCTCCTGAGCTTTCTTCTACTGGTGGAGCTTTAGTCTACACTGAGCTCCTTAACCCACCTGGAACTTATTTTTGCATACAACACGAGAACAAGTTTTTTCCAACCAGCTGGCCAACTCCGCTTACTATGAGCCTCCTAGATGCACTCAGTGAAAACGCCCTCGATCAGATACGAACTTGCCGCGTGCACTGGAAGGTTTCCTGGACTTCCTGTTATTTTTCACTGAGCCGTCTACCTGCGAAAGCCACGCGGTCACTTTATGGTTAAGTTTTAATATCTGGTGAAGGAAGTCCGCCCTCATTCAGCTTCTTAAAAGCATTAGCAATTTTTACACATTTTTCTTTCCACGTTAATTTTAATTTTTGTCAGGATTTTAAAAACTTAGTTTTCTTGTTGGGATTCTATTAAATCTCTTCGCCTTCATGAAGATATTACATCTTCCCATCCAGACGTTTTGTTCAGCTTTTTAGGGGAGGGGAGAGGTTGAGAATTTTAAAATATTGTTTTCTTCATTTGGGTCCAGATTATTCTTGTTAAATTTATTCCTTGATTTTACCGATTCTATCACCAGGGTGAGTAGAATTTTTTAACTTTACTTTTAACTAATTATTGATATTGACTATTACATATTTATTTTGTATCCAACTATTTCACTGAATTATTAGTTCTCATTTTTTCATTGACTCATGGATATTCTAGCTACAAAATCATTTTGTCTCTTCTAATTTTTTGTATGACAACTTTCACTTTGTTGTTTTTCTACATTAGCTAGAACCTTAAAACAACATTAAGTAAGAGAGACACAGGTCGGGGTGTGTCTCCATGGAATTATCCTGGTTATAATGGTTCTCATCATTTCCCACTTGAAGTACCATTTGCTGTTGGTTCGTGTGCCAGCTTCCGCATCTCAGGGGGCTCATTAAAAATGCAGGATCTCAGGCCCCACTTACTGAACCAGAACCTGCATTTTAACATGATTTCCCAGGTGTTTTACATACACAGTTTAAGGAACACTAGTCTAGATGTTTTCTTTCTATCCTGATTTTACTTACGAGTTTAGTAAGACTATCCGTGGCTGTTGGATGCTACCAAATATGTTTTTGGCATCTATTGATCCCTAAAAAATTATTTCCTCCTTCTTCTGTGGCTATCATGCATTTTAGTGTTTGGTCCTAATTCTGGACCAGCCCTGTGTCCTAGCACACGAGGCCATCTCTCCATCTCCAAGCGTTGTTGCTCGTCACTTACTTCCTCATCCATGTCTCCAACTCCCAGGACACCACAAGGGCTGCCCGTGCTAGCGCTGTGGGCAGTGCCCAGTGAGTGCTCAGAGAGCACGTGGTCTAAATGTAGCTGTCCATCTTTGACAGCTCAGCCGGGGCCTCCTTCCTCCTCTCTCTCTGTGCAGGTGGGTTTTAATCTTGTTGAGTCGCAGACCCCTTCTCCAGTAAAATGCCCCTTAATAGGTTCGCCCGTCTGCTGATTGGGAGTTCCTGGCCGTCCTGAAGTGCATGTTAAAGACCCGTACTACTGGCTCTGCCATCCCCTTGGCTGTGGAAGACCCTGGAAACCCCCAGCATCAGTAAATACCCAACAGCTGCACTCCCCACCACAGGCTGGGCACTGTGCGGGACACCCCCAGGGAAAACCCAACTTCCTTGGGAAACAAACTCTAAAGGCAAGGACTGTTCTTGGGGCTGCGGACTGGACAAACCAAGACACCTGCTGTCAATTATGATGTCCTCGGCTGGGAGGCCCCAGGGCCCCCTTCCTCCATAGATGGTTTTGAATTTTGTTAAATCAGAGGGCCATTCTCAGGACCACAGCTGAGCACACTGGGGTGCCGGGCATCTGATGCAGGGCACCAGTGCACACACAGCTCTGTAGGCTGTCCAGCAGCCTCCGGAATGACCTGGGTGACAGAGCTCTCAGTCAGGGTGGCCCTCACCACATGGGGACCCCCCAACCCTCCATCTTTGAGCAATAAAGTTAGGGACAGAGGAGATGAGCAGAAAATACAGATGGAGTGGGGCAGAACAGAAAGACCCGTAGAAAGATGTAGAAGCAGAAGCCAGGAGGCAGCAAAGAGGGGAGAGAAGTTTCTAGAGCAGCAGGCACAGAAAACGGGTCTAGGGAGAGGTGGCATCACATCTCAGAGGGGCTGCACAGTGTGAACGACACACAGACCCTCCTGAGCTGCTCACGTGGCCAGCATCGCGGGCAGGCTGCTGCCCTGTGTGAGCAGGGAGGTGGCCCAGTGAAGCTCCGCCCTTGTTTGTTGACCAGACATAATGGCCTCAGTGTCTGGACAGGGGGCCAGCATGAGCGAGCCTCTCCTGGGATGGGGCGGGGGGCAAACAGGCAGCCAGGAGCTCCCAAGGAGAGAGGAGGCCATTCCCAGCAACCCCACAGGGAACAGAGCCAGCAGCTCGGCCCTGAGATCGCCACGCCAGGCTGGACGTGGGGGTGCCAGCGTTTGCAGGGTCCCTCCTGATGGCTCTGAGGGCAGTGAGAGCGCCAGCCCCTCCGATGTTCTCCCAGGGGAGAGGTGAAGGCAAGGGACACAGGGCTGGCCATGACAGTCCCAGGAAGACCTCAGGAGGGGGCACCCAAGAAATGGAGCCCCAGGACCCCCATCCGCAGCTAGGCCTGGGCCCTAGGGCCACCTCAGGTTAGGACACTGCCCAAAGCCACCTGCAGGGGCTGAGACCCAGCCACAGCTGTGCTGAGGGCTGCCAATCCCACCCTATTCTGCCCCTGGGTCCCCTTTATAGGCAACAGGTGGCCACCAGCCGAGATCGAAGTCCACAGAAAGAGTCTGGCCAGGGTGGGTGTCCCTGGCCATCCTGGCATCCCCGAAGGAGCCACTGGCCCTCAAGGGAGGTAGAGGGCCACCACCACGTAGATGACCCAGCTGGTGGACACGAACACCCCGAAGAGCAGGCTGAAGAGCACGAGAGAGCGGGCCTTGCGGGAGGCCTCCTCAGCCTGCGCCACGTCCCCCCGGCTCAGCGCCGCGCGGGTCTGCAACGAGAAGGGGTCCGCGGTGAGGGCAAGCGTGCGTGGCGCCCCCACCCGCTCCTAGGGTGACACCACCGGGGCCCAGCCCCGGTGCAGACTGGAGCGCTGACACCCGGAGACGTCTGGGGACCTGCCCAGGCCACAGCCCCAACATCTTCGGCCTCATCTCTGCTGAGATTGGTGTCATCGTTGCCCCCACTTTGTCACCAAAGGTTCAGAGAGGTTAAGCGATCCACCCAGGGCCACACAGCTGCAGGATTCATGGGCAGGCGGTGGCCTTGGAGTCCCCTGGGACTGTTATGACTAGGGAGCCTGCCCAGTGCGGGGAGGTCAGGGCCAGGTCAGCCGGGGGCAGACGCCCCCAGAGCCATCCCTGCTCTGTTACAATGTCCTCACACTGGCTTCACTGAGGCCCCAGAGCCTGCGCCTGTGCAGGAGGGCACAGGGCAGGGGGAGGAGGGAGCTCTCAGGATGGGGGAGAGGGGTGCATGGACGATGGAGCCCAGAGATGGTGGGCAGGTGGGAGGATGCATGGGTGGGTGAGCGTGCAAACGGACAGGGAGCTGGAGGGACGGGGGTGATGGGTAGAAACCGGTGGATGGGCGGAAGGCAGTGGCCACCCAATTCCACCCAAGGCCGCACCGCAGGGGGCGGTTCCTGGCGCCTTGTCAATCACTCACGCCTTCACTGTGAAATGTTTTGGCCAAACGGTCCAGAGCAGATCCTGAGCGTTAGGGGGCAGAGACAGAAGGCGGGGGAGGTGTCCATCCAAGAGGGGCAGGGCCCCACAGACCCCTGGCACACTCCCCAGTCCTGGGAGGGACACCCCAGAGCCCCCGCTGCTGCCACGGCGCCCCGCCCCCACGCCACCTACCTCGTGGGAGTAGACGATGGCGATGAGCCCGGTGAGCAGGCAGCAGAAGAGGGTCACCAGCACGGACTCCATCATGTAGTCCTTGGGCAGAGGCCTGTGCTCCACCGTGGCGGGCGCCGGCATGCCACCCAGGGGGCTGTTGTACTGCGGGGACACGGGCCACGTGCCGTGAGCGATGGAGGGAGCCGACCCCCCACCCCGACACCAGCGTGAGGACACAGCCAGCGAGGGTCCCTCCGCCCACCCCGCCCCCACCCGGCGGGGCTGCAGGTCACCGAGGGGTCAGGGGGCGGGCGGGGGCAGAGAGCGATGAACGAGTGGGGGTGCGTGGACATCAAGAGAGGCGCGAGTGGGGGATGAGTACGTGGGGGTTCGGGGCGAGTGCGGGGTCAGGGGGGCCCATGACAGGGGCTGAGCGGGTGACCGCAGGCAGGGGCCACCGCACTCACCACGGGGAAGGACGCGAAGAGCGGCGTGGGGCCCGGCGCGGGGTACAGCGGCGTGGCGGGCGGAGGCGGGTACAGGGCCTGGGGCGAGGGCCCGGGCTGGAAGACGATGGGCGCCTGCGGGAAGGGCGGGTACAGCAGGTGCACGGCCTTGGGGTCCGGCGGAGCGTAGGGCGGGGGCTCGCCCACGAAGCCGATGTTGGGGACTCCGCCGGCCGCCACCTTGGGCCCTTGCCTGGCCTCGCCCGCAGCCTGGGCCTGGGCGGGGGGCGCCTCGGAGGCCTCGGCCTGGGAGTTGGACTGGGAGTCGGCCGGGGGGTCCTCCGGCGCCGGGGCTCTGTCCCCGTCTGCGCCCACTTCGGCGCTGGGCCCTCCATTCTCGTCCAGGAGCTGCGGGCGGCGCGGGAGCTGCGGGAGCTCTGGGCTCCGGGAGTCCTCAGGGGCCGCGGGGCCACTGCCCCCTTTCGTGTCCGCTCCTGCGAAGAAATGGCAGGTTCGTGAGCCGTAAGAGGCCCCCGAGCCAAGCGGTACTCCTGCCCCTAAGCCCCAAAACAGCTCCTCCAAGAAGAAAGTCACAGTGACCTTGCCAGTCCTGACCCTTCATACACCTGCTGGAGACTCTCCAAACTGGGTCCTCGAAAAGTCTTTACCCAAAGTGCAAAGACAGGACGAGAACAGAAGGCCCAGGGCGGTGAGGTGCCTCCTGGTGGTCACACAGCCCGTGCCAGGCCGGCTAGGATGGCATGCAGGCCTTGCCCCTGCCGGGCAGGCCCTTGGTCCCGAGTGCCTCTGCTGAGAAGTGCTGCTGTCCCCAGGGCCCTGCTGCTGCAGCAGACGGGACCAAGTAGGGGAGGTCTACCCAAGTCACCCCCTGAGAGGCTGGCCTGAGACACAGTCCAGTGGGAATTGCTCAGAAGATGGGCTGAGCCAATCAGGTTCTTAGCTTGGGACCTGAGGAGGATGGGGTGCTCGGGAGTTCTCAGACCTTAACTGAGTGACCTCAAAGAGCAAGGAGGTCACTAATGGTCAACTGCCTACTGGGGCATAGAGGGAAGGAAACCTGAGTGAGGTGGGGGAGGGGTGGGGAGGGGCGGAAGCAGCAGTGGGTGGAGAGAAGCCAGGCTCAGAGGCCCTCAGCTGCCCAGCCACCTTCCAGCCCTGGCCCCACACCCTGCAAGACTCGACAAGTCTTGAAGGCCCCCGGCACCCCCGAGAGTCTCCTGGCCTCGGACAGGCATGGAGGAAGTGCCTGCACGACAGTCCTGGCTGGAGCCCCCACCCTGGGTGGACCTCCAAGGCCCCACAGCAGGTGGGAACCCAGAGGCCTGGCCTCTGAAGGTCATTTCCTAAGTATCCTTAGGGTCACAAAAAGCAGAGAAATAAGTAAAACTAACACAACAGTGACAGCTCAAGCGATGGTAGAAAAGACTCGCTGAACCCCTTCCCACCTCCACCCCACCCCCACTCCTCCCAGCCCCCAGCAGAGCTGGTTCCTGGAGGAGGGATCCCCAATGGCAAGGACCCCTGAGTTCCTGGGAGCTCCCCACCTCCTCCCAGCAGGTGGGGGCTCCCTCAGGGCCTCTGCTCCTCACAGACCTACTGTGTCTGTGCCCCCACATCTTCACCTAGGCTGTTCCCTCCATTTCTCCACCCTTTGAATCTGGACTTGGCCGTGTGACTTGTTTTGGCCAATGGAACTTCGGTAAACATCGTGCAAGCAGAAGCTTTAAAAACCTCTCTCTCGGGGTTACCAGGGGCTGGGGAGGGACGAGGAGTGACTGTTTAATGGGGACAGAGTCTCCGTTTGGGGAGATGAGAAAGTTCTGGAGATGATGGTGGTGATGGCTGCACAACAGTGTGAATGTAGGTAATGCCACTGAATCGTGCGCTTAAAATGATGGCAAACCTCATGTATATATATTTTCCTAGTTTTTTTTTCCTTTTTTATTTATTTATTTATTTTTTAATTCATTTTTATTGTTAGACTTATTGGGGTGACATCTGTTAGCAAGGATTACATAGGTTTCAGGCTATTTTCCCAGTTTTTAAAAAGCCGATTTCTCCTGCCGATTAAAACTAAAACCTTTTAGACGGAATACCAAAAAAAAAACTACCCAAAGTCACTGAAAAGTAAACAAAAGCAGGCAGATGTTGGAATGGAATCAAAACTCAGGCAACCTTCGAGGGCTATTTCCCATTTTCCTCTGTTTCCGTCTAAATCCGAAGCTCCAGCCCCAGAGCCACGCACGTGGCAGAGGAGCTGCAGGGCAGTGGAACGCCACGAGCAACCCTGGAATCCCGGCCCAAGGAACCAGGGAAGGGCCCTGCAGGATGGAAGAGTGGGGGGATGCTGAAGAGGAAGGAGCCAGAGAGGGGGGTCCTCTAGTTCTGCATGTGAACTGGGGTGACCAATGTCTCTCTGGTTCTCCAGGACTTTCTCATATTTGCTACTGAAAACCACCACACGGGAAAGCCCCTTGGTTGCAGGCGAGCGGGGATGGTTCATCTCCCAAGAACAGAACCGGAACCGCACAGGCGTGGCCCCCAAATTGCACAGCTAGGGGTCAGACCTACTAGCTAAGCCTGGATCACCGAAGCAGCCAGAAAACAACAGACACAATGGCAATAACAACATGCCTATTGATATTACATTAAATGTAAATGAACTAAATTATCTAATCAAAAGACAGAGAGAGGCCCAGAGAAGAACAAAAATTGATGCAACAGCAATCAGACAAAAGAGAGGATGAGCACAGCCAAAAGACGAAATGGATAAGCTTCCAGGTAGATTTATCAGGTAGAAAGAGAAAGGACACAAGTGACCATGTCAGGAACGAAAAGGGAGTAACTAGCCACAGCAGGTTATTGAAAGAATGGTGAGAGAATACCGCAGACGCTTCGTGCCGACACACCTGACGACATAGAGCAACTTTCTTGAAAGAAATAAAACTCTCAAAACAGGAAATCTCCATACCTATTAAAGAAATTACATTTGTTATCAATGTCTAACCACTGTATACCTGCAATTAATATAAAACAATACCGATGTCAATTGTAATTTAAAAAATAAACATTAAAAAATTTTACAAAACAAACAAAACCAAACAAACAAACATGGCCAGAGAAGACTGCAGAGAAGGAGGTGCTCGTCACAGAAGCCTCGGGGCCTAGAAAGGAGTAGATGCTGGAGTTCAAAAGAAAATAAATGGACCAGAGGCAAAAACAATTGTTACCAAAAACCTTTCCAAAAAGAAAACTCTATACCCAGATGGCTTCACTGCTAAAGTCCAGCAAACACTCAAAGGAGAAAATAACACCAATATTACACAGAATTTTTGAAAATAGAGGAGGTAGGATCACTACCCACCTCATTTGATGAGGCCAGCATAAACCTAATACCAAAGCCCAAAAAGTTACAAAAAAGGAAATTTACAGACCAATATCCCTCATGAATACAAACACAAAAAAATCCTTTAAAAAATATTGGCAAATTAAGTCCAACGATATATAAAAAGAACATATGGTCAAACGGGATTATACAAGGTTCAGTCAATTCAAAAATCATCAATGTAATTCTCTAAATTAACAGAATAAAGAAAATAACATTATCATTTGAATGGATGTAGAGAAAACATCTGACAAAATCCAACAGCTATTCATGGTAAATAAATAAGTATTATTAGCAAACTAATAATTGTAGAGGATGTCCTTAAATTGATAAAGGCATCTGTGAGAAACTTACAACTAACCTCCTACTTATTGTAAAAGGCTGAATTGTTTCCCTGTCCCCCCCAAGACTGGACACAAGGTAAGGATCTCCATCTTCACCACTTCACAGGGTTCTGGTGGTCTTACCCACAGCAGCAAGGCATCAAGAAAGAAAGAAAAATCACAGAGACTGGAAAAGAAGTAACAGTGTAGATGGTATGACCGTTACGTGCAAAAATCCAGGAACTCTACAACTCCTAGAACTAATAAATGGATTTCATAAGATCACAGCTTACAAGTATATAGAACCAATTGTATTCTTATGTACTGACACAAAATAATTAGAAAATGAAGTTAAAACTAAGATCTCATTCACACTAGCACCAAAATAATTGGAAAACACCTGGGAATAAATCTACCCAACCCAGTTGAATGCCAAAACATCTACACTACAAAGCATTCTGAGAGAAATGAAAGTCCTAAAGAAGGGGAAAGATATACTATGTTCATTGACTGGAACACTCAAATTATTAAGATAATTCTCCCCACATCCATCCATAGATTTATTGCAATCCTAATCAAAATTCCAGCAGGCTTTTTTTTTTAATGTAGACAATAACAGGCTAATTATAAAATTTTTATGCAAATGCAAGCAAAACAATGTTTAAAAGAACTGAAGGACTTTACCTGATTTTAAGACTTACTGTAAATCTACAATAAACCAGACAGTCCATTATTAATGAAATGACACACATACATCAATGGAACATTAAAATATTAGAGAACAGAAATAGACACACACATATTTAGTCAATTGATTTTGCCAAAGGTTCTAAGGCAGTTCCATGGGGAAAGGAAACTCTTTTTAATAAATGGTATAAAATCAACTGGTTATCTGTGTGGAAATTGACTCCTCACAATAGACACAGAAATTAACTCAAAACATTAACCTCAATGTAACATCTAAAACTATAAAACTTCTAGAAAAAAACATAGAAGGAGGATATCTTTGCAACCTTAGGATAAAGACTTCTTACATATGAAACCAAAAGCATGACACATCAGAGAAAAAAAATTGATAAACTGGACTTAAATAAAAAACTTTTCCTCTTCAAAAGTCATTACTAAGGAAATATAAAGTGAAGTCAAGATGTGGGAAAATATTCATAACAAACGTATCAGACAAAGGAGTTACATCAACAATGTATCAAGAACTCTTCCAACTTAATAACTCAAATATCCCAGTGAGACAGTAGATGAAATATTTGTAAACACTCCACCAAAGAAGATATTCGAATGCCCAGGAAACACAGAAAAAGATGCTCGATGTCATTCATCACCAGAAATGCCATACAAATTAGAAATGCCAATTAGAACCACAAGCTAGCACTACATATCCATTAGAATGGGAAGAAAAACCAAAATAAAAACTTGACCTTAGCATGCTTTGGCAAGTGCAAAAACAATTGGCACTCTGGGACACAGCTAGTGGGAAAGTAAAATAACACAAGCCCTTTGGAGGAAACAGTCTGACAGTTTCTGAAAAAGTTACACATACACCTACCACATGATCCAACGATTCCACTCATAGGTATTTACCCCAGAGAAATAAAAGCGTATGTCCACACAAAGGCTCATACGCCAATGCTTACAGCAGCTGTATTTGTAATTGTCCATGACTGGAAACAAGCCATAAACAGATGAATGAATGAAGCTATACCCACGTGAGGGAGTACATCCGTGGTGGGCGGCCTCTGCCATGGCCCCCACTGATCCCTGCCTCTTAAAATGTGATCCTCTCCCCTGGACTTCAGGCGATGTGAGGTGTCACTTCTGAGGTTAGGTTTTAAAAAGGCTGTGGCTTCTCCTCAGTTGCTCTCCCTTGGGTTCTCTTTCTGTGTCCAGTAACTGCCAGGAGGAAACAAGCTCCCATGTTGTGAGGAGCCCAGGGAGAGGCCCACGTGATGTGGCCTGGTGTGGCATGGCACTGAGGCCTTTGGTCCAACAGCCCGTATGGCCCTGCGATGCCCCGGCCAACCGCCAGGTGGTGGGTTTGGAGGCAGATGCTTGATCCTCTGCTAAGTCTTGAGGTGACCACATCCTGGCCGATGACTGGACCACAATCTCCTGAGCCTCCCCAGACCCCTGACCCACAAAAACTGTGAGGTACTAAATCCTTGCTGTTCTGAGCCTAAAATTTCAGTTCTTTGTTATGCAGCAATAGATACCTGATACAACTCCCCAGCAATAAAAAGGAACCAACTCTTGATACACGCAACAATGTGAATGACTCTCTAAGTCGTCATGCAGAGTAGAAGCCAGTCAAAAAGAGAGTATGTGTGATATGATTGCATTTATATAAGATTCTAGAAAATGCAACCTGCAGTTGTCAGGGATGGGGGTGGGGGAGAATTACGAAGGGCACGAGGAGCTGTTTGGGAGTCGTGATGTGATCGCTTGACAGATGCATACTATGTCAAAACTGACCGAAATGCACATTCTAAATATGGGCAGTTTGGTACTCTTAAATCATACCCCAAATAAAGTTCACTCTTTAAAAAATGGTTTTAAAGCTCCTGCAGGAGTGCCCTGGTGGTGCAGTGGCTAAGGCTTCGGCGCTGGCGCTGTCAGCACTGTGGCCTGGGTTCGATTCCCAGTCAGGGAGCTACCCACGTACCAAAAAGCGAAAAAAAAAAATTAAAAGAAAAAAAAAAAAAAAAGCTCCTGCACATCAGGGCTTGCTCCTGCGGCTGAGAACCTTCCTGCCACCACTGTGAGGACAGGGCCAGCCGGACAGGCCACAGACTCCCGGCCAATAGCCGGCCAGGCCCCAGACCACCCAGCCCCGCGTGAGCCGGCTCTGAACCACCCAGCTGACCGACAGAACCACGAGAAATACGAAATACTTGTTGTTTTATGCCACTATGTTTTGGGTTGGTTTGTGACACAGCAAAACCCATTTGGTAACTGATACAAAGTTTCCTGCGGCAGCCAGTGCCCCAGGAGCATTGAAAGTCGCCAGAATCAGGGCAGGAGCAGGGGGAGGCAGTAGCTGAATGAAAGGAGAGGTGACAATGACCCGAGCCAGGATGGAGGCAGGGGACCAGAAGTGATGTGGACAAGTGGACAGACTCAGGCAGCACGGAGGAGGGTACAGGAGGAGGGTACCTGGGCCTGACAGCACATGGGAGTCGCGATGAGTGACAGGGCAGATCCCGCCTGTCTCAGCTCCTCCCTCAGTGGGGGCGGGGCGGGGCGGGGCGGGGCGGGGCGGGGCGGGGGCTGGCCCGAGGGTCTCTTAGGGCAGGAGCCTGAACTTCGGGCAGTTTCCTCACCCTCAAAAACCCCACCTCAGGGGGCCATTGTGTGGGTTACAAATGGTCCTATGCCTGTAAAGTGCTTAGGCTTCCATTAGCGCTGCTCAGCTAACACTGGCTACCCTACAGGACGTGAGGAAGGTGAGAAAATTCAAGGGGGGTGTTCTGGCCAGTCTGGGCGACCTCCAAGAAGCAAGGGACATGGATGCTATTGGGAAGTGCGATCCACACCTAGAGTCAGAAAGGTCTGGGACGCGAAGTGGGATCCAGGGAGCTGGGCTCTTCCGGGCGGACCCCTGCCGGGGGGCGGAGGGGCTGCTGCTGGAACTGGAGGCTGGGGGAGGCACCACCCAGACTCCTGTCGCTGTGGAGACCTGGATAGGTGCTCCCCGCGCCACCCACCCAGCCAGGCGCTGGAGGCGACACCACTGCTGTGGAAGGCCAGGTGTGGGAGGTGGGGCGGGATTTGAATCCGGGTTTGCGGTCTAAGAGAGAGGCCTTTCCAGTGCCGCTGGCTGACTTCCTTACGAAGCTCTCCGCCAAAAGCCCCCTGTCCCGCCACCTAAAGCCCCAAACCACCCTCTGAATGTGGGACGACAGGCCCCAGCCAGCCAGGCTGCCAGTCGTTTCTATCGAGCACCTACTATGGGCCCGTGTTCTGGGCTTAGAAATACGATTCTGTCCACAAACCCTGTGAAAATACCAGGTTTGAGCAGGTTCAGGGCCCAGGGCCGCTGCTGAGCAGGTGAGGCTGTGCACTAGGAGGTCCAGGTGGACGGCGGTGACAGCCCCATCCACGGCGGCCGCCACGAGTTCGCACCGCTGGGAGCCCGATCCTGCGCGCACAGACCTGCATTAACACTGCACCAGCACTGCCCACGCATGCCGCGGGCTGTGACCTCACAGGCGTGTGACGTCAGCGCTCCACGCCTCCGTGTCCTCATCAGGAAAATGAGGACACGTACCCATCACTCCAAGACGGCAGCGGGGACAGCTGTTGGGCCTCAGGTCATCCCCGTGCGCCTTTACTTTTCCTATCCCCATTTCACGGATTTGAGAGCTGAGGCTCCCGGCCGGGTAACCCAAGCCTCGGCTGGCAGCTCCACTGCCTTCCCAGCCCCTGCGGGATGGTGGCACGGGATGCTGGCACCGGGAAGCGGGCCGAGCCGCCAGCCCCTGCCCCAGTTCCCGAAACAAAAACCACAGCTTCTCTGGGTCCTGCCAGGGCAAATACCTGGCCCGCCGGCGCGGAGACAGGGCTGCAGAGCAAACACCGGGCTGGCGGCGCTGCCTGAGCCGCAGCCCGGGTTCTCGGGTTCTCGACACCCGACACCTGAGTCTCCGCGGAACATTCCGGCGGGAAGAGGGGTCCGGAGGTGGGGAGGGGAGGTGCTCGAGGGTCGCAGGTGGTGGCGGGGCTCGGAGCCAGGCCGGACCCGCCCCTCTTTGCAGCCATATCCCCTGCGAGAGACCCGGTGGCTGAAGACATCTAGGTGCGTCCCAGGTTGTCGCCGGGGGGCCAGGCAGGGCTCTGCACGCCATCGCCGCCACCCCTGTCCCCTCCACGCCCGCCTGAGACTCCTGGTGACAGGCACAGAGGTTGAGGGGGCGTCTCTGTTCACTTCACCCCTCCCCTCCCATGGCCTGGCTCCGTGAGGGCCATCGGGGTTCCTTGAATGAGCCTCTCGGCGGTCCCGCCCTGGTCTCCCCCCTGGTCTCCCCCCTGGTCTCCCCGTACCTCCGCTCGCCCCCGCCCCCGCCCCTCGCGGTCTCTGAGTCAGTCAGTGGGGCCTCTGTCCCCCTCCCCTGGCCCTTTCTCTGCTGCCCTCTAAGGACTTCAGCGTGGCCAGAGGGGGCACATAGCCACCAGAGGAAGGACGGGACGTGGGGGGAGGGGAAATGCTCCCCAAATTGCCACTGCTCGGACCCCTGCGCCCCCTCTAGGGTCACGCCGGAGGCCTCCCCGCCCAGCCGTCCTGCAGGGGCGCCCACAGAGCTGGATGGGGGCCACGGCCAAAGCTCCCTGAACTTTCCAAGGCTGCCTCTTGGTCCCCCCGAGTCCGGGGAGGGGCGGCGTCCCAGGGGAGGGCCAGGTCGGGGCCCCCGCCGAAAAACGCCGCGAAAAACGCCGCCGGAACCAGGCCGGGCGCGCACCCCGCCTTCCCCTGGAGCCCGGGCTGGGGCGGGGGGCGCAGCGTGCACCGGGCCCCCCGCGCCCTTACCTGCGTCCATGGCGCGGGCCGGCGGCGGGGCGAGTGGTGCGGCGCGGCTCCCGGCGCCTCCCGCCGCCGTCGGGCCCGGCTCCGCTTTCGCCGCGGGCTCGGGTTTCCTGGTGCCGGCCGCGCGGCCGGTTAATAATTGACCGCCTGGGTGGACCACGCTGTGTCAACAGGTGGCTCCCGTGCACCCTGGCGCCGGGGCCGAACCTGCGTGCCGCCCACCCGCCCGGCGGGAGGGGCGGTCGTGGCGGAGGCGGTGGGAGGGCCGCCGCCAGGCACAAGTGGGAAAGGACCGGGCGATGCATGCCGACGCCCCCGGGGCCAGGAAGGCCAGTGCGAGCCCGTGCAGAAGCCGGGGAGACCTGGCCACGCCGGTCAGCACAGCTGCATGTGTCGGGGTCACCAAGGACCGTGGGATCACAGCAGAAGGAAGGCGGGAAATAGAGAATCACCATTAGGTCACCGCAGTCACCCTGGCCAGCCCAGCAGTCCATGCTAAACAGAGTATTCCCGCAGTCTCAGAGGACCTCCTGCAAAGTACTTACAAAGTGCCCAGGGAAAAGCAGCAAGTGCAGTGGAGAATTCCAGCAGCGCACCCTCACCCCGTGATCAAAGCTAGCTAGCATCAGGAGGGACACATGGGACATCAGGTACACCTGGTGTGTGGCCACGAGGGGCACCTCCCATCTGTGACACGCCTCCAAGAATGCGTAAACCCAGTCACTCCGAAAGATCAGACAAATCCACGAGGGGGGCGCTCTCCAAAACACTGCTTCCCAAGGGTAGAATTTTCATTTGGCTCTTAAAAATCCACATTTGTCCCCATAAGTCTATTCTGTGGTTATGCACTCTATTCCTTGTGCTCTCCCTTCAAGTGGTTTTAAAGACTTTTGATTTAAAAATAACTTCAGGGGTTCCCTGGTGGGGCAGTGGCTGAGGCTTCGGTGCTCTCAACACTGTGGCCTGGGTTCGATTCCCAGCCAGGGAACCACCAAAACAAACCAACCAACAAACAAAAAATAACTTCCAAGTCAGAGAAAAGCGGCAAGAGTGGTGCAGATAACCCGACAGTTTGAGGGAGGGTGTTGGTTTGTGCGTTTATTTGCCAGTACAGAATCCAGTCTAGGATGATGTGTTGCATTTAGAGGTCCTTTCTTCACTTCTATTCACCCATTTTAAAGTCCTTTCCAAGTTGGTGTCTCATCTCTAGTTTCTCAACGGGCATCGACCCATGTGGCACCCCTGTTGGCTGACGGCTCCCCACGTGGCAGACTTCCTCATGGCCTGTGCAGTGTTGCTGAGTTCATCTTCTGAAAGTGCTCTGCAGGTGCCACGCACGTGCCCTGGGACATAAGACAGTCTTGCATGTGTCCCTTTGGCTCATTTTGGAAGTCACCAGCTGTGGACCATTGTTAAGTTTCCACTTGGGGTTCTGTGCATGGGCCCATGTGCAGTGCAGGCCCAGGGTCCCACTTTCTCGGGGAAGACTCGCTTTGTACCCAGAGCCACTGTGGTTTGCTCCAGTTTCACGAAAGGACAGTCCCTTTCAGGCTCCAGCTGTCTGCTGAGGGCCAGTTCCAGAACCCTGCTGTGAGTGTGGGGCTGTGGTCTGATCCCCACCCCCTAGGGCACAATCTCGTCTGGGCCTCTTTATGGGCCCCTTGGTGTCAACCGCTGGCTATGAGGCCCTTCTTCATTCAAGGGCCTGGGTATCGTGGAATATGGTTGGATTTCCCATCTCATCTGGGGACAGAGAGATTGGGCACACCTCGTGTCCAGAGTGCGTGCCCGTGCAAATACGGGGAGCTGACTTCCGGCACCGACTTCGGCACCGGCTAGCTCCCGTGCCTGGAAATCTACTCGCAGCCGCAGCCTCAGGTGAGCCAGCTAATTCTGCTCCTCATTTTCCCGGACCGGAAAATTGAATAATAACGCCGCCCACATCATAGGGTTCGTTAGAACCAAGAACAAATGGAGACCAGCCTTGGACAGTCCCTGAGCAGACAAAGCCAGTCCAGTCACTGGGAGCGTAATTTAGCGGATTTGGCACGAGTAACGTGACCTGGCTCATTTCTTGCTTATGCCTCTGGGAATCATAAGCAAAGCTCAAACTGTTCCTCAAAGTTGATGAGGCAACCACTAATCAATTCCCTATCGTTTAAGAAAATTCTATTCTAACCAATCGATGTGGAGAATGAAGTCACTATATAAGCTGCTTTCTAAGAACACGCCTCCGAGCTTCATTCCACGTTTTGGTTTGAGTGTTCCCCGTTCCGAACTGTCTGTCCGGTGTGTGTAGTTACTATGTCAGTGGTTCGTGGGTTTTACTCTCGGAACTTACGACAGGTTGTGAGGCTCTGTTGCTCTTCAGATGTGGAACCAACCCTGTTTAACTTCACGCTAGCCAGCCACAGCCGTGTCAGACCCTTCCCCTGGGGGAGGGGTGGTGGGTGGTCCTGGTTTTACGTGTGTGTGTGTGTGTGTGTGTGTGTACGCTTTTTCTGAAATGCGTATGGGTCGCTTCTGCCATTAGGAAAGTGGCAGGAAATGCTACAGAAGACGCCGGGCACCTGGTCGTCTCTGTGAGTGCCGAGTGCCAGCTTGTGTTCAGTAAAAGCTCAGAGACATGACTGGCATTTTTGCAAGTGTTTGCTTTGGCTAAGGGGGTGGGGGAGGAGGGCAGCCTGTGTTTCCTGTGCTCTTGTGAACTTGGGGTGGGGGGCGGCGAAGACAGGAGCGAAGAATCCCAGAGGGGAGCCACCAGTTACTCTTACAAGTTCTATCCCACCTGGTTCTGTGACACTCAAAGCCCGGGAGCAACAAGTCTCAACCCAGTGCCTCCTTCAGCAACATCAAATGCTACTGTGCATGGCAGAGGGTCGGCCAAGTGAGCCAGCCCAGCCCTGCCTCCATGGCGCCTCTGGCCTCCGGACGAGCATCAAGCAGGTGCTTGTAGAATCTACTACCTTAACTGTGGGTGTGTTGGGTGCTTCCCAGGAAAAATGCCAGGGCCATTGAGAACACAGACCATGCTGGCCTGGTCCAGCTAGAGAGGGCCTGGAACAAGCTGGGGGAAGGGATGCTGGGAAGAGTCCGCTGGGCAAATGTGGGGTTGGAGAAGCACAGTGTCCAGGCCTGGAGCCTGGTGGGAGTGTGAGAGTTAGAGAGGTTGGGGGGAATCGGCTGGTTGGTGTATGGACGAAGTGCTCCCTTAACTATCTCTGAGAACCGGTTGGCCCAGGGAAGGGCGGGCTCTCTCCTAGTCCGGGAGGCCCCTGAAGGTCAGAACATCAAGAATACAAAGATAAGAACATACAGTTAATAGTTAGCTGTGAAGAGTGGGTGCCAAATAGACAAATATGCAATTGAAGAGTACACCCCGCAGGCGTCTCCTCTTGCCGGACCCTCCACGCCCTTCCATGTATTCTCCAGCATGGGAGTCTGTTCAGAGTTCAGCAAGCTCCCCCAGGGTACTGCTGCCCCCGCCTCCATCTTGTCTGGCCAAGCAGCCTGCAGAGACCTTAAACTTACTGACCTGTTCATACAAGCCCTGGCTCTAGGTCACAGGAAAATGTAAGCTCCCGATAGGGCTTCTCCAACAGCCCTGAGATCAGCTGTCCTCCCTGCCTCCCAGCACCCCTGTGCCTTAGGCATCACTTAGATAAGACCCCGTGTCGTTATAGCGCAGAAGCAGCAGTAGATACACATAAACTTACCAAGATTCAGCTCTTTTGGTTTCAATTGACCAATCTGGCCCTAGCCCGGGAACCCCAAAGCACTCCACCCACAGACTCTAATAAAGGCCTGTGCCCCGAGTTCTGCCTCACTGTCTGCACTCTGCCTCCACCCTCCCGTGTGGCCCCTCCAGGACCTGTGAGTAGTGAATTTCTCTATTTCGGTTTCACTGTGGTCTGTTGTTGATCAGCAGAAGCTGCTTGTAACCCCTCCTGAGACGGGCAACTACCTCTAAGTTACATAAACAGTGACTTCGCCTGATGTCTGCATGTTATTCTAGCCTCTCCTGCATCGTATTTCAGCATCATCAAATATTCATGGAGTGCTCACGATGCATTAGGAGCCAGAGCTGCAAAGAGAGTCTTGATGCCTTGGGGAAATCTACAATCTGAATCCATCATTATTCGCCTTCTTTGTGCCAGGCACTGGGGGTACAGGTGGAACCCAGCAGACCTGGGCCTCTGCCTTCTTGGCTCACAGCCTGCCTAGTGTGGGAGTCTAAAAAGTCATCCTATGACACATGCCCCCCATGTGCACAAGTTAAGGAGGCCAGGGATCACTTGCTGTGAAGACAGTGGGGAGCCACTGCAGGCTCTAGCAGGGGAGTGGGTGAGTGACAGGAACTGGGAAGTGTTAGACAACTCGGGTGGCCAAAGTGGAGGATGGGCAGGAGAGGGGGTGAGCAGAGGTTGGCTAAGGCAGTGAGTTACCTGACGAGAGGGGTGGGACTCAGGAGTGAAGAGCATGGGCACCGTGCTGAGGCGTGGAGGCGGATGCCTTGCTTTCGGGGTGACTGCACACGAGGTGGCAAGGCCGGTGCCACGTTCCCACCCGGGCCACGGGACTCCGCAGTGCCACATGCGGGCCTTGGCGCTGGCCCCTGCCCCTACTCCAGCCTTGCAGTCCTAGGGGATCATTCCCGACGGCACCAGAGGTGCGGATGGAAGGAAGCTTCCCGGCCACGAGTCTCTGCGGGGGAGGCCGCCGGGTGTCTGGAGACTCCGCAGCCGGCTGCTACCGAGTGCCTTTTGTCCTTTGCAGCGAACATGCGGCACAAGCGGCCGCGGGCGCCCAGGCAGCCTCTAGGAGGAGCGGCGGGGCCCAGCCCACACGGGCGCAGCGCCGGCCTCGGACTACAACTCCCGCCATGTCCCGCGCGAGCCCGCCGCACCGACCTCGTGCGCCTCCCGGAAGTGGAGTTCGGTGGGGGCGTTTCTGACCTTAGCGCGGGGCCGGATGGGCCGGCTGGTTTGGGGAGGCAACGGCAGCTAGGAACCCGATGCGGGCAAGCCGGGCCGGAGATGGCTTCGGCTGGAGGCGGAGAGTACGAGGGCGCCGCGCCCGAGGCGGACCGGCCTCACCAGCGGCCTTTCCTGATCGGAGTGAGCGGTGGCACTGCCAGCGGCAAGGTAAGGGGCTGGGCGGCCCGGCGGGGCCTGTCGTGTCACTTCGACCCCCGGCCCCCTGGGACTCTGAGTGGCCCGATCCAGCCTCCGTCCGGAGAGGAAACGCCAGCCCGTGGCTACCGAGGTGCCCCATCCCAGGCGTGGGCGGGCGGAGGGGCCGTGCCAGGGTGGGTGGGCAGTGAGTGGGGCGCTTGCCCTTGGGCTTCTCCAAAGCCTCCCTGCTGGCTTGGCCCCCCTGAGACCCCGGGGTCCATGCTGCCCCGTCCAGTGCCCCACGGCCCTCTTGCCAAGTCCAGCCCTACTGTCGTTGGCCCACCTGGCAGCCCCTGGGGGACTGCTGGGTCAGTGTCTTCCGAAGCCAGACCCGAGTAGAAGCGCCCAGGAGAGGCCTGCACCAGTGGTAGGATGAGCCGTTTCAGGCGGGGCTCCTGCTTCTGTGTTCCCAGTCAACTGTGTGTGAGAAGATCATGGAGCTGCTGGGACAGAACGAGGTAGACCACCGGCAGCGGAAGGTGGTCATTCTGAGCCAAGACAGGTTCTATAAGGTCCTGACAGCCGAGCAGAAGGCCAAGGCCTTGAAGGGACAGTACAATTTCGACCACCCAGGTAGAGCTATAGATCCTGAGGGTAGGGAGGGAGCCGGGAGGAGGGCAGACCACAGGGAAAGAGTGGGTCCAGGGTGGAACCCAGCTGTCTCCATGAAATTACCCAGCTAGTCCAAGGTGGAACCGACTGTGTGCGTAAGCCAGATGGACGTGGCTGAGTCCCCAGGCCCTCAGGACCCTGCAGGAGCTGCGGGCCCCCTTGGCTGGAGTTGGTCAGGAAGTCCACCCCTCGGAGGGGCCTTTGGGACCACCACTCTGCCACGACTATGACCATGGACTAGTCCATTCACCTTGGCACTGTTAGGGGCTCTTTACACAAACCACTGTCCACTGTGCCCTTTCCTTTCCCCACCTGCCCTGGGAGGCCAGCAGTGGATAAATGAGAGCCGGAGCCCCTGAAGCTCCATTTCCTGGTCTGGTCAGCAGCCAGGGGAACAGGTGAGGTTGGGTTAGAAGAGGCCAGTCTGCCCCTGCCTGCTACTGCTCAAAGCGCCCACTCTGTGGCTGGCTCCCATCGCCATTCCTTTCCTGGGGATACATGGAAGGAGGCCTGGTCAACGTCAGTCTGTGGTTATTTCCCAGAAATAGAGAGAAGCAGACGCCTCACCCACTGACCTCCCAGCACTAGCCAATCAGGAGAGCCCTGTGTTCAGACTGCTGGGTGGGACAACAGCCTGGGCAGTGGCACTGCCCAAGGTCATCAAGGACAGGTCCATCCTGTTGCCTATGAGACTGCTGAGGGCTCTGCAAATCTAAACAGTAAGGGCAGCTCCCAGTCCACATGTCCCACAGGGTCACTGGTACCCCCAGGGCCCAGAGCAGGCTGGCTGACCCGAGGCAGAGGAACCTGGATTGTTTGCCTTTTGTTCCATCCCTGCAGACGCTTTTGATAACGATCTGATGCACAGGACTCTGAAAAACATTGTGGAGGGCAAAACTGTCGAGGTCCCAACGTATGATTTTGTGACCCACTCACGGTGAGCACCTGGCTCCTGGGAGGAGAGGGGCTGGGAGCTGCTGGGACTTCCCCTCCTGGGCTCACAGGGCCGCCCCCCAGACCACCCCAACCCACTGGTTTCTGTGGACCGCCCTCTCCCACTGTGATCTGCTCCCTCCCTGGCCGCAGTGCCTGGGCCCATTCCTGCTGTCGCCTTGCAGGCTCCCAGAGACCACAGTGGTGTACCCTGCAGATGTGGTCCTGTTCGAGGGCATCTTGGTGTTCTACAGCCAGGAGATCCGGGACATGTTCCACCTGCGCCTCTTTGTGGACACGGACTCCGACGTCAGGCTGTCGAGGAGAGGTAGGGCGGCGCGGTCTCTCTGCCCCTGGCAGAGGCTGGTCTCGCGTCCTGAGGTCTGAAGGTCGCCACCTGGCTTCCATCTCCTGCAGTTCTCCGGGACGTCAACCGCGGAAGGGACCTGGAGCAGATCCTGAGCCAGTACACCACCTTCGTCAAGCCAGCCTTCGAGGAGTTCTGCCTGCCGGTACCTGCCTTGCACCTATGTGGGGAGGCCTTCCCTCCCTTTTGGAGAAGACACATGATGCCCCATTCTGGGGGAGCCGAACGTGGATGAATGTGGTCTGGTTGACAAGCGGAGCGTTAGTTTCTTGTCCCCAAGTACCAGGGAGTTGTTCTCGGCTCCCAAAGCCCCTGCCCTGCCCCTCACACCCACACCGGCTCCCTCCCCCCTGCTTCCGGTTTACCTAGTGCACCTGCATTGCCTTCGTGACCCCTCCCCAAGTCCTCTGCTCCGACTGCTGCCGCTTTCTGTGTCACAGGGCGCCCGATGGGCACAGTCTACCCTGCTTACTTCCCCTGCCCCCCCTTGCTGGGGATTGTCTGTTCGCTGCCACACAGTAGGCACGTAGTAGGCGCTTAACTGCATCCACGCCATACGGCTCTCCAGGCTGCTGGTGGCCGGCAGAGAGCAGTCGGCGGCCGTGTGGTCGTGTCTCCATCTCTTACCTTCTGAACCAGATCGGGCTGCAGCGCCACTCACATTGGGGTGTTTTAAAGGGAAATTTAACAATACTTTGCTAAATACAAATACACAAAAAGAAGCACAAAGGTACAAGGAGAACAAATGAGTTCTATCTGCTGCTATTTTAAAAAAAACACCTAAGTTTACATTCATGTTCTCTGAAGCTTCTGGAAAATAATTAGGAAACTAAAGGGACCGCTACCGCGGACCCCAGCCCTGACCCCTGACCCTGTGTAGAGGCAACACTGTCCTGGGCTGCCCGCTCCCTCCCGCTCAGCGCCGAGTGGCGTGGCCCTCCTGCACCTCCACTGCCAGTTCAGACCGTTCTGGGCTCTCTGCTGGGCCCCGCCCTCAGCCCAGTGTCTGCACCCCGCCCTCAGCCAGCCCCGTGCTCCCGTCTTCCCTGGGTGGGACTCGGTCCCTGTCCGCCTCTGTGGCTCATCTCTTGTGACGTGCCTCCTTGGCCCAAATCCACCGCATGGTTTGTGGGTCTGCCCCCCCAGGCTGCACCGTTTCCTCCCCTCCCTCCGCTTTGCCTGGTTCAGGTGTGTCCCCTCGGCAGCCCCCAGTGGTTATCCTGTCCTTACCTAGCGGAGTGCCTGGTGGCGAGGGCCCTTGGCATGGGACACGGGAATACGGGGCTGGGGGAAGGGATGGAGTGGGCTCCGCAGCCGTCCCGGCATGCAGGGCACGACTGAGCACGTGGTGGCTGGCCCTGCTCGCTCCTCCTGGGCTCTTGCAGATGCTCCTCATCGCAGAGGAAGCACGTCACGTGTGGAGGTGCCGGGCTTTACGTGGCCCAGCGAGTTAAGCTGTTAGCACAGACAGCTGTCCCCTGCGACGGTGCTCACGGGAACCAGCAGGACACTGTTTCAGAGACACCAGGAGAGACACCGCTCTCCCTGGCTGCCCCAGCTCACCTGCCTTGCACCTGGAGCACCATCTCCCACACCTGCTTAATAATGGCCCCCACCCATCTGTGACACAGGCACCCGGGCACTCCAGGGCTTGCTCCCCTGCCACTGCTTCGAGCCAAGCCCCGAGAAACCTGAGGTCACATTGGGGAGGGGACGGACAGATCCTTAAGACGCTCCTTTTTGCCTTGCAGACAAAGAAGTATGCTGACGTGATAATCCCCCGAGGGGTTGACAACATGGGTAAGCAGCAGGCCAGTGGGCTGCCTGACCGCCCTGCTCCCAGAGCCACAGGGGGGCTCTGTCCTGTCCCAGCGCGGTTACCGAGGCCCAAGTGCACTTACGCGCTGCACACCTTAGAGTGACACACGTCGTATCTCAGTGGGAAAAGCCGGTGGGAAGGTGGGTACACAGGGAACTGACAGGGAGTTCACGTGTGACCGCTCCGGCCCCGCGTGCATTTCTGGCTGCTCAGGCTGTGCCGGGCGGACAGAACCAATGGGGCTTCCGGGCCAAGTGTCCCGGAGGCAGGGGTGGGTGCAGTCAGTGAGCGGTCAATGTGCTGACCCGTTCATTCTGCTGACCCGTTCATTCTGGCTGTCGCAGTTGCCATCAACCTGATTGTGCAGCACATCCAAGACATTCTGAATGGCGACATCTGCAAGTGGCACCGTGGGGGGTCCAATGGGCGGAGCTACAAGAGGACATTTCCTGAGCAGGACCACCCCCCGATGCTGACCTCGGGCAAGCGATCGCACCTGGAGTCCAGCAGCAGACCCCACTGAGCAGCAGTGCGCGGCGGCGCCCAGGCAGGTCCCCCAGAGGTGCCCGTCTGCCCCCCAAAACACCGCCACTGCTTCCTTTCCGGGTCCAGTACAGCCAGTGGTGTTGGGGTCGGGGTGTCTGTCACCGACATGGGGAACCTGGACCCATCTGCCCCTCTGGTGGATGGGATGTTGGCGGTGTCCCTGGTTCGCTTGCTGGCTTCCTCCATTACGGCGGCTCTGGTCCGGTCCCCGTGTCACTGAGACACACCGCAGACGGCGTGGGGGAACACCGGTCCCACGTCCTGGGGATGACCGGGGAAGCAGCCTGGCACCGGCTGTCGGCATTTCTGGCAGTGATCCCACAGTGGGAGACCTTCTAGAATGATCTGGCTCCCACACGTGTAACTGAAACATGATGCTTCCCTTCGTGTTACACTCCCAAACGTTGTTTATTCTTTCGTAACCACGCCAGTTGCAACCCGTTAACCCAGTTTCGTGCCCTGCCGCCTCCCTCCGGCCTGTGCGTGAAGGCGGAGCGCGTGGAGCCAGCGGAGCGACGCGTTAGCCAGCAGCAGACCAGAGGCGGGGGCCCCCTGGTGTGTGCGGTGGCCCCAAACCGGCCACCTCCCTGTGCTCGCCTGGGGTCCGTGGCCACACGCCCCTGTGGTCTGGGTCCTGCTGTGTCTTCCCTCCCACCTGGTGGCTGTTCCTGTGAAAGTGACCCCACTGTCACCAGCACTTCTGGTCTCTTTCCGCAGAGTAGTAACTAGTTACACATGTGACGTCAGTTGAGCGGCTGAGCTCCGTCGTTTTTGATGATCGATGTTGATAGTTTTGTCAGATGTTTTGTACCCTTTTGGAGAATCAATAAAAACATCAATTCGAATGCCAATTTGTCCCTTTTTAATTAAACCCAAAACGGCAAATTCAGGACATGGAAACGTATGGATGGCACGCCTCGACTTGAAACCGCGACGCGCACACCTTGGCCCAATCTCGGGTTTTTAAGAGTCGGCAGTGGTGAGGAGTTAACAGTCTTCACAACAGTGACAAGGGGGCCACACCTGGTCACCCAGGTGGCTTATCTGACACTGAACTGCCCGGGGGTGATTCCTCCAGGCCTCCCGGGGGACGGGGGACGGGCTCTAGCACGGGGCCCAGAGGGTGTGCAGGGGGAGGACCAGGCCATCGGCCAAACCCGCCACCTGCACCTGCCAGCAATGCTGGGCCTGGCCGGGGCCAGCTGAACTAGGCCCTCCCCTACCCCCTCCGCACCCGTGCAGGCCACTCAACACTGTCCCCGTTCAGCGGCTCCCAGGGGTTCGTGGGCATGGGGGACGTGTCCCTTATTGCTAAAAATGGGGTGCTCGCCGGACTGTTCCACAGGCAGAGCCTGTCAGGCCTGGACAGTGTCCACTCAGGAGGCAACCCTACCACGTCCGGACCAGCTCGGGCGCTCCTCGCTGTGTCACGTCCTAGTGTTTTCGGATCAAGATGTCCCAGCTGGCCTTCCAGCGAAGGGCCTCGAGTTGGCTGGGTGAGAGCGACTTGTCCCCGTAGGTGAGTGGGCGCAGCGCATTGAACACGTGGCAGGCGGAGGAGTACCAGGCCACCACCAGGGCGCTGAAGAGGGCCCGCTGGGGCTGGGACCTGCAGGCGCCAGAGCAGGGCGCAGCGTGAGGGGCGGGCTCGTCCTCACTGCGACCATGGCCCCCGGCGGCGGCCTGGGCACCCAACGGCCTTTCCGGCGCTCCTGCCACCGCTGCCTTAGACCATCCCCAGCCCGTCTGCATGAGGCACAGACACGGCCGCCGCCCCATCTGGGCTCAGACACGCTGTGATCCCGGCACCGCCACGCGGACCTCGCGGCTGCTGGCCACCCAGCACACAGCGGCCCACGCCTTCGCGCTGGCCCCCAGCGCGGCTCTGCCTCTCGAAGTTTGCTGGTGTCTGTTCACCGTGCCCCGTGCCACCCGGCCAGCAGCAACGCGCTCCCCGACTCTGCCTGGTGCCCACGCTGCTGGCGGCCCCCACTTCCCCGCCATGCCCGCTGCGTTCGTCTCCCAGCCACGGCTTCACCCCGAGCGCCCGTGGCGCCTTGTCTGTGCCTCTCGTGACCGTCACCCATCCCACATTACGTGGAAATCGCCACCTGTGACTCCTGAGCCCTGACGCCCCGAAGGCATGGCTGCGAGGCCCATACCTGCACAGGTGGTCGCTGACGTGCTGCAAGACCACGGGCAGCAGGAGGATTTGGAAGGTGAGCGCAGGCAGGTAGTGGTAGAGGAAGAGCGTCTTATCCATCAGGAAGAAGGGGACGTAGTTCACGGCCCAGCCGCCGGTGCACAGGGCCCCGGCCAGCACCCAGCGCCGCCAGCAATCTGGGGAAGAGCCCTCCTTAGCCAGCGCCTCTGACCCGGGCCACGCGGTCAGGGCTCTGCCGGTGGACAAACGAGCACACTTGTCCCTCAGCCACGTGTTCCCCCACCCCCACCCCCGCAGCCCCGGCCTCTGCGTGCTGGTCACCAGGTCCCCGCTGGCCTCAGCACACGGGAGTATCTGGCAGTCTGATTCCTGGGGGAGCTGTGGACCAGGGAGTCAGCAGGAGGTGGCAGAGCTCTGGGGGTCTGTTCCTTTTCTGTTTCATGATGGTTTTAAGTGGGTTTCTGTCACTAGCAAACAATCACTGCCCCTGACCAAGTGCCTGTGACCGCTGTGTCCCATGCAGCCATTTCCAGGGCCCTCGGGAAGCCGGCACCAAGGCTGTGCTCCTATCCTGGGGTCACTGGGCAATGCCTGCCCATCCCACCTCCCTGGGGAAGCCACAAAGGCTACATGCGACAAAAATACTCTGAGTGCCCTTGGTGCAAAGAGGCCACCGAAGGCAGAACTCCCTGGTGAGATGAGCTCTCGTCAGAACGGGGGGCGGCGAGCGGTGGCGCGGACCTTCCGGCAGGTCCTGGAGCTTCCTGCGGCGCCTGAGCAGGTACCAGAAGAAGAGCAGCGCGTACAGCACGGTGGCGAGGCCGGCGGAGGCCCAGATCACGACGTTCCCCAGCAGGTGGATCTGAGCCTGTGGGCGACAGACACGCTGTCAGCGTGGTCCCCACTGTGCGGGTGTGCCCACAGGCAAGACACCCCGACACCCTCCAGCCCTGGACGTGCCTGCTCCCGAGGGGACCCTTTCTAGAAAGTGCTACACATCTCTAAAGCCAGGACCACAGAGCTGAGGGCGACCTCCCGGGGCTGCTTCCCGAGGGACCGCCCGGCCCGCTGCTGGGTGGGAGCCCGGCGTTCTCAGCTCCCCCGCATGCAGCGATGACTGAGCACAGGACGGGGATGCTCGCTCTACTGAGCGAAGAGAACACACAGAATGGACGCGCGGGTGGCTCAGACCCAAGGCGCCACACAGGAATAAAGGGGTGCGTTTCAAAGACTACTTTTGGCAGAAATGGAGAGCAATATGCTCCCACAAAAGCAGAAAGGCCTGGCTTCCTCTGACATGCAGACGTGACCGTCTGCCTGCTGCTGGAATGCTGACAAGCACGTGACAGGCCTCTGGGAGGACGGCTGGGGCGTGCTGGGGGCACGGAGGCGTCTCGGGGCAGCAGGCGGCCCGACCTCGGCCGGCGCCAGCTCTCCACTCACACTGGTCCTGGGGTGCAGCCAGTAAGCAATGTTGGTGTCCAGGGTGACCCAGTCCAGCGGCGTGGAGCTGTACTTGTGCTCGGAGTCGTCACTCCTCACCGTCAGCATCCTCCACTACAACAAAGCCAGAGGCCCGATGCCATACGCCACCGTCGCTCAGGGACCCGTCGGGTCGGAGCAAACTGCTGTCCCTTCACACGGTGTCCAGCATCAGAGGCAGCACCCCAGGCCAATGGGCACGCGCGTCAGGAGACCCGAGTTCTAACCCCGCTGTGACCCTGGCAGCTGGCCCATCCCAGTGGCTCCAGTCACCTCGCCTGGCCTCAGCCCCAAGGGCACGTGTAGAGTCAGGACCCCGAGTCGACGGTTCTGACAGCTCTAGGGCTCAACCTGACTGGGGGCCCTGGCAACGCTGCAGGGCAGATCTCCTGCTTCCAAGCCACAGGCCTGGGACCCACAGCGCCATCTGCGTCACTTAGAGCGGAGGGAGGGACATGGTCCTTGACTGCTGAGTCAGGTCCCAGTTTCACGACCAACGTGGGAGGGGACAGCTGTAGAGGCCACAGCGCTTTCTCGCGTGCTGCCTCCCCCGCTGGTCACCTGCAGCTCCCAGAATCTGGCCATGAAGCTCAGGTTCCTGCTGATGTCCGTCTGAGTGGGGGAGTGCAGCTCCAGTTCCCTGTCCTTCTGCTCCTGGCCTGACGGAACATACCGGAACCCAAGGACACGTGAGCAGCATCGGGGCGGGGGCTTACCACAGAAGCTGTCAGCTCAGCAAAAGCTGGTCCGCCTGCTTTTCAAACCGCCAGTGACCCCGTCAAGCCGCCCCGCTCCGTCTAGGGCTCCCCACACGCGAAACTGGGCAGCAAATCAGGGCCTTTGAGCCTGGAAAGCTCCGCGTGGACGCCTCTGCGGGGAGGGGGCGGGCAGGGCTCACTGTGGCCGTAGCGGTGCTCCTCCACGGTCCACACGGTGCTCTCATGGTGGCCCCGGGACAGCTTCTCCCCAACCACCTCCAGCTGCCGGAAGCCCCAGTCGGGGAGGTGCGCCCCGCTCAGCTGCAAGACCGGAGGGCGTGCTGGGGGCCCCGCCGCCTGGCTCGGCCCCAGTGTGGAGGGGACCCTGCCGCCTGGTCACAGGTCTGCAGAGATTGTTCCGGGGGCCTTCACGTTGGGGTTCGGTTCTGAGAAGCTATATGGGCCCCCGCCCACCTTCGGTGTACACGGCGGTGACTTTAAGCCCGTGTCCTGCCCGGGAAGGGCCGGTGCGGCCTGGAGAGCCCCGCGCTTGGGCCAAGCCTGGCAGGGGCGCGCCTCACCTTCAGGATGGCAGACGTGTTCACGTGCACAAAGCGCACCTCGGACCGGATGGTCTTCCACGTGTCCGCCTGCGACTCTCTGTTCACAATGTCCTGCAAAAGCGCACGTGGTCGGGCACCGCACCCCTGGCCAGCTCCCCGTAAGTGTGAAACTGAAGACCAGCTACCAGGCCCCAAAACTGACTCCGCCGATACGAGGGGGCGAGCGCCCCAGGGGAGCCCCTGGGGGGCCCCGCCCCGACAGCGTGCACAGGCCCGCACGGGCTTTCCGGTGGCGGCCTGGGGGCCTTCAGGATACCCGTCCACCCCGAGGGCTCCGAGCTCAGGCCCAGAGGCAGACGGTGCAATGGAGGTTCGGCAGTCCCTGAAAGGTGCCCTTGGGGGCTCCTGATATTGGGTAACAGACCAACGTCAGAAGAGCACTTGGCATTGTTGTAGGTCCCGTAGCAGGGCCCGCCCAGCCATCCTCCCTCCTGTCCCCAGAAGGGGCTGTTGGCAGGGACAGAGGAGGAGGAGGAAGGGGTCAACAATGACCCACAGCAGCACACGGGCAGCACGGGGAGGGACGGGCGCCAACAGCTCCCACGGAGGTGAGGACGTGGGTGTGCTCACAAGCATGTGCAGCGTGCAGGGAGGCAGGTGGCCTCGCAGCCTCTGGCCCTGCTGAGGGCCGGGCCAGCAGCCCTGCATCGAGCTGGACGGGCCGTTCCCACTGTGGACAACCACAACAGGGTGGGGGGCTGGTGTTAAGTGGGGAGCCACGGCGGCCCGCTGGAGCTGGGAGCGGTCGGACAGTCAGAGAGGGGAGTGCAGCTGCATCGCTGTGAGCACCGTCTGCGGCTGTACTTGGCGCTCCGGTCCGGGGATGCACAGGCGGGCCGGTGGAACCTGCTGGAACGGCCCTCCTGCCGCCTCTCCCAGGACGCCACGTGCAGCCCTGGAGCGACTGAGGGGCGGTGCCGGATGCCCTGCGTCAGAGGCCTCACGACCGCTTCCCGGGGACTCACCAGTCTCCACAGGCTCTGGGCGGGCATGGAGATGTTGTAGTCGACGTAGCAGGAGACCTCCTGGGAGTGGGGGCTCAGGGGGGCTGCCACGTCGTGCCTGGAAAACCAGCAGCACACGTGGACTGCTGCACCGCCATGGAAAGGCGCTCACTGCTTCTTTCTGGGGAAAAGCCGCGGTCAGACACAGCGGGCTCAGCCCCGAGGACGCCTGGCCAAGGCAGATGCTCTGCGGGGCCTCACACTTCCGGGGACCGTCCACGAGGCGGATCGCAGACGCAGCCTGACCTGCAGGCCTCCCGCCTCCACTTGGAGGACACGACCAGTGTCCCAGGACGTGCACGGCCCCAGGCGGCTCCCTGGTGGCCGGGACTTGGGAGGGCTGGGGAGCCAAGAACATTGTCAAAGACAAGGTGCCCTGCGTGACGTCCACCCCAGATGTCCAGGAACACCATTTCCCCAACTCACTCCCTCGGTGATGCCTTGTCACACTACATATGCGCCAGGCACTGCTGAGGGGCTGGAGATGGCGCAGGGGCAAAAGGACAGTCCCTATAGCCCTGCAGAAGACAGGCCATCATGCCGAGGGACAGGACCACACCAGCCTGCTGATTGCTGTGCACAAAACCGAACTGGGCCGGGGACGGTGCCTGAGAAATGCTTTTAGATGAGGGGACATTTCAGCTGACATGGGGCGAGAGGTGGACCACGGAGGGGGAGGCGGGGGTCAAAGTCAGGAACATTCCAGACAGATACAGCAATCTGAAGGCCCCCAGGAGGCTGCACTTGGCCACACTGGGGACGGTGGGGAGGCTGGGTGAACTGCAATGGGGTTCACCAGGGGCCAGGGCCAGGGGGCCTGCAGCTGGGGAGGGCGGGGACCTTTTTCCGAGCACAACGGCTGCACTGCGGGAGTCCAGAGGGCTGCGGGCAGCGATGGGACGTGGCAGACTGTTTTCAAAGGGCCCCGTGCTGCTGTGTGGAGGCTGGCGGCAGGCCTGGGGTGCCCTCCCAGCGCCACAGGAAGCAGGGCCAGCGACCCTACATACTGGGGTCAGCTCTGAAGGTCGGGACAAGATCTGCTGCTAGAGTTAACATGGGAGGGGAGGGGAGAGGGGAGGAATCCAAGGTGGTGGCTGCGGCCCCGAGCCTGTTCTGGGGCCTTGGGCGGGGCAGGGGGGGACTTGAGGCACGAACGGGGGTGTCGTGAAGATGCCATGAGGTGGCCGTGCAGTGAGGCACGCGGATCTGCAGAGGATGCTCAGGGGTCCAGTCCCACAGGGGCGAAGGGCCAGCACATAACGACCGTCCCGACTCCATTTATCCCCCGTCTCAATCCTGCAGGGACTCGCGGACACATTAGGTGACAGCGCCTCCTGGAAGCGCCAGCGCTCTCCCCTCATCGCCTGCATCCGTCAAAGGTCACGGCCCCAGGGCCTGCTCCTGGGCCAGGCGAGAGGCCTCTCCCCCGTCACTGTGTCACTCCTCTCCGGCCCTCCCCTCAGCCACCACCACGGGGCCCCCCTCCCAATATCGAGTGCGGGGGACAGTGCCGTTCCAGCCCCCGGCAGGACGGGACCCTCTGAGCACAGACCCGGGGACCCGGGGTGAGGCGGCACAGGCGGCACTCACGTGTTGAGGAGGCGGGTGGTCATGCCGTGCACCAGCTGCACCACGTCGCCCTGCCGCACGGGCCTCGGCGGGCTGCTCACCTCCAGCTGGTGCCTAGAAGACACAGGCCGGCTGCATGGCGCTGCGCCCGGTGACAAGGGCCCGGGGTGCTCACCGCGGGGCCCTGCACAGCCGGGCGGCCGCCCAGCCCATGGGCACCTCAGCTGAGATGAACGCGTGAAAAACAAAACAGACTTCCCACCCAGCTTTCTCCACGCTTCCACACGCGGTCCCGTCTGCCACGCTCGCCTTTCGGCTGCTCCGTCCGGCGTCTGACTGCCACGGGGCTAAACGTGCCGCGTGCGCCCAGAACGCGTCTAGCAGACAGACCCGTGCTCGGCGTCTGCTCGGTGAACGCGGGTGCAGGGCCTGCAGGGCCCGACGCCGGGCTGGGCGTGGAGCCCACGGCTGGCCAGCCTGGCAGGCCCACGGCCCCGGCACTGCAGTGGCTGGAGAAGCCAGTGAACCAGCGGGCAAGCAAACCAACAGTCAGCAGTCACATGACAATGGGGACGAGGCAGCCAAGGGACAGAGACAGAGAGGAGGGTATGGAGCCTGGGAGGTCAGGAGGAGCTAGCCGGGCAGGATGTCCCAGGCCACGCGGGAGCCCGCCTGGCTCCGGGGAAGCCACGGCTGGTGGGCTGTGAGAAGAAGGGGGCGGAGGCACCGTACGGGGTCTGCACTCCACGCAGCAGCAGTGGGGGTTCGGGGAGGTTCGAGGCGGGACCTGTTCTGTTATGTTTTAGAAGACCGATTGGGGCCGCTGAAGCTGGGGGCGGGGTGGGGAGTGGAAGCAGACCGCTCGGGGGAGGCGGGAGCTGGAGGCCCTGACGGTTCAAGATGTCGTTTGGAGGCAGAACCAACAGGGAGCCCTCCACCTGTGAGGCCCGAGCGAGGAAGCGACTTGCAAGAGGGCAGTCCCCGGTTCTGCATGGGGGGGTGTGGCGGCGGAAGGGAAAGTGGGGGCAGGGGGCCCCGGAGACACTGGGCAGCCAGCTCAGAACGATCCAACCCCCCTGACCTTGTCAGCACAGAGCTGGGCACAGCCAAAGCTCCGAGGCGGGGAGTGTGGACAGTCGGCAGGGCCCGCGGCTGTGTCCAGGGGCCCCGTCCAGACGGGCCAGCACGGGAGCTCTGCCAGCTACGCCGGAATTAACAAAAAGCGGTGAGCCCTGCCCAGGCGTCACGGGCCCTCGACGCACCTCCCAGGGTCCTTGATGATCCACCAGTTGTTGACATCTTTGAAGGGGTAACAGGTGACCTGCTGCTGGTGGGAGCTGCCCCGGCCGTCCTCGTATCTGTGGGACGGAGGCAACAAGGAAATGCGTCCGCACGTTAAGTCGGCGAAGGGGCCAATCGGCCTTTCTGCAAGGTTCCTGCAAGCACTACGAGCAAGGTGTGCCGGGGAAAACGAGGCTAAAACAGACAAGAAGTTTAAACCTAAGAGGGGCTAGAACACAGGAACCTAAGCAGCACTTGCGGCGGGCAGAGAGCGAGCGGTGTGGGGGAGCCCGGGGACCCCGCTCAGCAAGTCGCTCTCGCCGGCTCACACGCAGGGACAAGACTCACGAAAATCAGATCTGAGAGCTCCAATTCTTTTTGTCTCACAAACCCCTACGTGTGAAGTGAAGTTGGCAGCAGCAAATACGAAAACACTTTACAGTCTCCCAGTGACGAGGGCCGTTTTCCTTACATCATGGGGTAGGTGCTCTGGTGGGAATGAAGCCAGCAGGGCAAGGGTTTGCCCAAGGCGTTCTTCAGCGTGACCTGGGAACCGTAGGCCACCTGCAGGGGCTGGCCTTGCGTGATCCGAGCCAGCCCTCCCTGAGACAAAAGCAGAAAGGGGGCCACTGAGGGAGAAACGAGTCACACGGGCCTGGCAGGCACTGCTCATGTGGGGGGGCGGGGGGCTCGGAGGTGCAAGTACCACCCAGCTAGCTACAACCACACCACACACCCTGTCGTATTCCATTATACAACCAGAACTGCGGCCACCCCTCCGGGGCTAATCCTTTCGCACACACCCCCTCATTTAGTTCTTTTTTTCTTTTCTTTTCTTTTTTTTTTTTTTTTTTTTGCTTTTTGGTATGTGGGTAGCTCCCTGGCTGGGAATCGAACCCAGGCCGCAGCGCTGACAGCACCAGTGCTGAAGCCTTAAGCCACTGCACCACCAGGGAACTCCCTCATTTAGTTCTAACCACATCCTGTGAGGTAAGAAGTTCCCCTGTCTGTCTCAGGGACGGGAACACTGAGACTTGGGTGACTTACGACACAGGCTCAGACCTGCTGTCAACAGAGCCAGCAGCACCCAGAGCAGGCCTGACTTCAGCCCACACTCCCAACCACCTCGATCGGTGCCCTTCACCCTTTCCTGCACAGTCCGTATGAAGGACCGTGAGCCGAGTCGGTCCCCAGAAGCACATGCACCCGCCCAGCAGGTGACACGGTGGGAGCCAGCCCACCCTCTAGGCCCACACCATCGGCAGGTGCAGAAACAGTTTAAAACACTGCAGCCGACTCCTCATTTGGTTTGTCCTCTGAGGCCCACTTGACGTGTTTGCATGAGAAATGTGGTGTCTACGCTGGTCCTGCTAGGAACGGTGGCCGCGGCATGTCCCCTCTCACCTCCAGGCTGGCCTGGAAAGCACTGGACATGATCTGGTCATGGGGCCCGGAGCGGTAGAGCAGCAGCAAGTGGACGTAGAAGAACAGCAAGTACATGACGGCCGGGATGACCACGAGGGCCACCACGCGGGCCAGCAAGTGACAGAACACACAGACCTGCCACCGGAGGAGGAGGAGGATAGGTCACCTCCTGCCACACACCGCTGGCTCCCGGCGGGCCGGCCTCCCTCGCCCAGGCCTGTCCTCTGAGGCCCTTCTGCTGGCTGCTCCCACCCCAGCCGCCCCAGCCACCCTGGCCCCCACGACCGCACGCACCGGTGACACCTACATTGGACAAAGTCCGGTCTCCTACCAGCTGCCAGGCGTGGACGGCGGCGACCGCAAGCACCAGCAAGTAAGTGCAAACACCCATGTACTTGACGCTAGAAAGACCGAGGGAAGGGACGCTAACACGGGACAGTAGCACGGGGAGGACGCGGCGCTGCCTTGGGCCCGTGGACCAAACTCACCCGACTGCACAGGCGCAGGCCACGCCCGTCAGCGCCAGCCACAGCCACCAGCTCAGGGAGAAGGGCCTGGGGGCAAAGCGGAGGAGAGAGCTGGGGACAGTTCCTGAGCGGTCCCCTGAAGGTGCGGAGACCTCTGGGGTCCACTGGCTGCACCGGCTTCAGGGACAAGGAGAAGCAGCCTTCATCGCCCAAAATATCCATCTCCGTGGACATGTTCTTCTTGGCCGGAACATGGCTCCAATTAGTTTAAGTCACAGAAAAACGAGGACGTGTTTATGAGGTCACGAGCCAAAGGCCCGTGGGGGTGACCGAGACAGCGAGTGAGCCGCTCCCCAGCAGGAAAAGGCACCCGGACTGGACCCGGGCGGGACACGCCCCGCTTTCCGTACCTGTGTTCCTGGGAGGTGCGGAACTTCAGGTAGGACAGCACGGCCAAGAGGTCAAAAAAGATCAGCACCGACTCCAAGAGCATGAGCCGTGACTGCGTGATGAGCGCGTTCTCTGTCGGGCAGACGGCGCCGGTCAGTGGTGAGGAAGCGGGGGCGCCCGCACGGAGCTGAACACACCCACAGGAAAGCACGCACCCCGCAGGGCACGCAACGTGCCGCTGGGACCGTCAGGCTCGGGGTGGCTGGAAGGGGACACGCTCCAGAACCACGGAGGCAGGCTCTTGGGTGAGTCGTGCCTTCTGAGACCTGTGTGAGCTTGGGCAAGTCACTCAACTTAGTTCTGAGTCTTTGTTTTCCTCATTTGCAGAAGTAAAACAGGCTGTGCAGTGAATGTCACGACTTTGTGGCAGCCGGGGGCCTCCATCAGAGCCATTACTCAATAAACACAAATTCTTTCCATTTTACAGTCTGACTCTGCCTGTGCGTTAATGTCACTTGTTATAAACCTGGGCCGAAGGGTCCTCTCTGAGGAACACCCACTAACCCCTCAGTCACCTCAACCGGTTGGGGCCCGGGAGGTGCGGAGCGAGGGAGTTCAGTGAGCGACCGGTCCCGAGGGAGTGTGCCCAGGCGCACGTCTGGGCAGCCCCGATTCGTAGGGCCGCACACTCCGGGAGTCACCGTGTAGACAAATCGGCTGAGCAGACGTGGCTGCAGGGGGCACATCTGCTAAACCCCGAGCTCCCAGGGCCACACACTGAAAGGTACCAGAGGCCAGCGCCCATCTCCTCCCCGCACCACGCCACGGCAGCCAGGGGCCCGGGTCTCACCGATAAGCATGAGCAGAGCAGCCCCCATGGCGGCACAGTGAGAAAAACGGAGCTCCCACACGATCTGGTAGGCCAGGGGAACCGACAGGGCCCCCGCGAGGGCGGGCAGCAGGCGCAGGGACCACACGGGCACGTTGCTGCTGTATTCTGGGAGGCAACCACGGCGGAGCTGAGCGCACTGCACGCACAGCACCGTCAGGCCCTGCGGCCGTGTTTCCTAACAGTTTCACGTTCCCAGGCTCTGGGGCGGAAGGTTACAGCGGGAGAACTCCTCAGGGGCGGAGCTTTACCCAGCCGAGGACCGGCTCTCATTCAGCACGGGGAAGGTCACTAAGGAGCTGAAATCAGGTAGTTCAGGGTTCGCCTATTTATAAATTTACCCCGCCTACTTCTAAAACCATTGTGGCAGCACACACAATGTATATGTCCAAAATAAAAGTGCAATCAGATGCCACGTAGTGTACTGTGTGAACCAAAAGGTAGAAATAAAGTAATTATTGTAACTAAACACTAAGGTATTTACCAGGCTTTTCGAAAACCTTTCGCTTGTACCCAAACAATTTCCCATCCCCTGGACTCAGACTAATAAACCATGATTGTTAATTCCCACGAAAGCCACTCCCTCTCCATTCTAAAATGTGCACATTAACAAGGGAAGTGAAAATGATTTTTACCTGCTCCAATTCTGTTCCACAAAAAGTTACCATCGAATCCTCCTAAATAACCTAAAACAGAGGGTTAATCAGTCATGACGCCATGCAGCAATATTCCAAGAGCGCCAAACTGTAGCAGGCACCAGGGAAACAGTGGTAAATAAATGATACGGGATGGCTTCTGCCCTCAAGAACCGTCACCTGCAAGTTTTAAAGGATCCTACCTCCCAAGGCCAGCAGCATGTGGCCGAATGGTGGTCCACTGCCATCCAAAAAGAAGACCCGCTTCATGTAAAAAGAGATGTACTGCCCATAATATACTTCATCGAAACTGAAAAACAAACCCACGTTTTATTTCACTGTAAGTCTTAGCTGTGAACAAAAGGCGCCAGGTAACTGTACACCTGTGCTTCCAAACAACTTCAGGGAGCAATCAGCAAAGTTTGGATCTTCTGCACCCAGCACGCCGGGTCCCCACATATGAAGAAATGGGCACGGCCCCGTCCATCCGTTAAGGACAGGAAGAACTTGCCACGCTGTGTCAGGCACCCAGGAGGCCTTCCCCACACAGGTGCTACTTCCCTCCCTTGTTTTCGACTTAGGGGTGGCCCATCAGCCAGCCTGCTGGTCCTTGTCCACCAGCACATCTGTGGCTAAAAGCTGGAATCAGGCCTAGGGACCCAACAAAATCGTCTCCCGTGTAGAAGGGAGACACATAGGAACCAACTGCGACAAAACGTTTTCAGATGATGACACAAAGGAATTGCTGTCAATTTCTTAGGCGTGTGGCCGTGTGGTTTTTACGAATCCAGACCTTTTAGAGATACATACTGAATTATTTATGAATGAAATATGAAAAAAATCCACTGCAGGGAGGCGGTGGTTATGACCTGGTAACTGTTGCAACTGGGTGATGAATAATACATTGGTGAGGGGGTCATTTTACTATTCTTCCTATGTTTGTGTAAGTCTGATGTGTTCCATAATAAAAAGATGAACAAAGGAAATTAGATAATAAACAGCTGTATTAATCAGATAACAAACAGCCCTTTAATAACAAAAGCAATCGTTTCCCATTATGACAAAGAACGCACTCTAAGGTCAATGAGGACTGGACTCACTTCCAAATTCCTCAGTCTTCCAGCCTCCACTGCCTAAGTTTTCAATGGTCACCTGAGGCAGCTGCATGTGCTACAGACCTAAGACTGAGCAGGTACACTCTGCAGGGGCTTTCCTGGGGACAAACCAGTCTCTCCTCCAACTGCTAAAAAACGCCTATCACCAATAAGCCAGGAACTGCACTCTCCCATTTAGGCTATTTAAAAAGGCCCCTCCTGTCACCAATGTGCTGAACCCATTACAGTTCCTTCCGATTCACCACCCGAACAGCTGTCTTTGGCTTACACCACAGCCCGTGGATAGGTGAGTCGCCACAGTCGGCTCAGTAACCCCATCAAGGTTAGGACCACGGTGTTCAAATTGACCTCAGCCATCACCACTACAGGGCGCTGCAAAAATTCCATCATCTTGTAGAAAAGCAGGCCCCAGAGAAGTCCCTGGAAAAGGAGGGAAGAACTGTCAACAGCAAATTTTGGGTGACAACCAGGAAGGCTCACAGAGGCTACGGAAAAAGGATCCCAGATGCACCAGGAAGAACCAGGTCGTGGGGTTGTTGTTGAGAGTCAGGAGGCACCAGCAGTCAACCGAGGTGGGAATTCAGGGATCTCCAGACCGAATGAATAGTCATCAACAACTCGGTCCACGCACACCTGCTGAGCACTTCCTGGGAGGCCACTGTTAATGACTGAGATGGCCTCCTCCGCCCCCACCTGGGCAGTGTGGCCAGCTCACAGGTCGGTGACCTCCACTTTCTGAGCCTCAGAGCCTCATCCGCCCAAAGCGCCTCCCTCTCCTGCCTCCCTGGGGCAACACCATTCCGGGGCACCTCCTTTCTCAACCTGAGGGTGCATGTGCACCCGGGGCCCTCCGTTTCCTCCCTGAGGCTTCATCTTCCCTTGAGCTCCTCTTCTTTTAAGGCTTACATCTGCCCTGGGTGCCCCGCTTCCCTGCCTGAAGCAGCCTCCGCCCGGCAGACCCCCATTCACCGGCTCCTCTTCCCGGGCACTCCCTTTCCCTCCCGCAGCCTGCACTTGTCCCGGGCCACGGTCTTTCCCAGGGTTCCCCCTGCCCCTGGATGCCCCTCTTCTTTCCCCGGGTGCACCTGCGCCGGTGCCCCCTTCTCCAACCGAGACTGCATCTAACTGCAGGCTCCCGTTTCCCCCGGCGCCACCTGCCTTCGGCCCCGCCCCCTGCTCCGGCAGGACCCGACGCCCCCAGCCCCAGCTCGCCCGCAGGTCGCGCACGCGCCTCCTCTACTGATCCTGCCGGGTCCCGACTAGGCTCTCATCCCCGGCGCCGCAAACGTACTCGCTTTTTTTCAAGTTCCCGCAGAGGAGCTCCCCCGGTTCGGCCACCCCTGGGATTCGCCGGCGGCGAACGGACGGTTGGGGGCTCCTGCCGCGCGCGTAGGGGCGCGGCCGCTCGGCGCTCGGCACCGCACTGCTCGACGCTCGATTCGCCGCGCCTGTGGGGGCCGCCGCACTATGGCGCGCGTGCGCATTGGACGCGCGTGCGCACTGGGCGAGCGCCGCAAGGGTTCCCAGGGTCTCTCTAGCACGTTATTAACGGCTTTGGCGTTTCGGGATTCTGGTGAACACGAAACCCACGAGTATCTGAAAACAGTACAGAAAAACTGTGTCTGCTTTTTGCTCAGGGTAGCGCGGACCCGATTAACCTCAGCCCCCCCCCCCGACCCCCTCGTCCACTTGCATGTTAATACGGACAGAAAGGCCAATGTAGACTTAGTAACTGGAATTATGGGTCTTCGCTGTTGGCAGGATTGTTTTTCGCATGTTGGTCAATCCAGCATTAGATGACACCGGTTAAGAACGCAACGAAGGTTACTTCTGACTTACCGCGACTCGCTCCACGTTGTGGAAAGGGAGGGAGCCGGGACTCATCCCGCTGTGGCAAGAGGGATCCCTGAGTTGGGGAGGAGTGGGCCTAGCCCCGCCTGAAACCACCAGTCCTAAGGGCAGCGAATCCAGGGAACGGGCGTGGTGTTGGAGCGGGGTGATTCTTCCGGCCGAGGGGCGCAAAAGGAATGCGCCTAGCGGTAGTTTTCCTCGTGAAAAATGTTAACTTACTTGGGGATCATTTGTAAGTTAACTACATTGGTAACTGGTACCAGGCGCTATGTATGCTAAGTGCTGCCCGTGGCCTCTTTGAATCCGCACCACCCCATACGGTAGGTAGTGTTAGAATCCACGTGTCACAGTTAACAGTGACTGAGTAATCAGGTTGTCTCCTAAGGTCACAGCTAAGAACTGAAAACTGCGCTAACGCCGACCCACCCGTTTGGAAGAAGGCGCCTTAAGCACAGCTGTCGGTCTCTTCTCCCCAGTATTGCTTTAAGGCATTTCAGCCAAGTCACTGATTTCCAGGTTAACTGTCTCTAAAATGAAAACTCTCCCATTTGTCTCTCCCCTAGTCTAAGGACAGAACTGAGGGACACACAGCCTGAGAAAGCAGATGCAGCTTTAGGGTTTTTTTTTGTTTTTTGGTTTTTTTTTTTAACCTTTTTTTTATTTAAATAAGGAGAATTCTTTCATATGGAAAGAGCTAGTACAATCACGTATTTGAAAGGAGAAACAATAGAACGGAGGGAAAGGGCAAAGGGAGAGTGTGCCACTATGGCCTGGTGAATCCATGATTCCATTCCCCATCCGAAGTAAAAGTTCCCCAAAACAACGTATAAACAAGCTGCACAGTACACCTTTAGCCATCGTCTGCCCTTTCAAATATCAGGTCTACGTGAAAAGACAAAGAGGAAAAGGCCAAATAAAAACAAAAGGAAACAAAACCCCCTCTAGAAAAAAAAACCCCGAATCCTTTTTACTATGCAAGGCATGAGGCCAAAAGCTTACAGTACAGTATCCCCTTTAAACAATGGAAGAAAGTCATCCACACAGAGCCTTAAGAGAAATCTCCACTTGGGGGCTTTGTAACATGCTGAAAGACAGGGCCCTGGAGATGCTACCATCTTGGAGGCCACCCAACTGGGGTGGAGAACCGGTGAGCAGCAGCTTGGTTGCACCTGGAAGATCACTAGCCAAATCTGTGCTGGTGGCCCCGGTGGAGAGCACGGCTAGGGGACAATGTCTGATCCCAGCACCAAGCCACTCCTGTCCCAGGTGATCTGTTTGTCTCAGGTCCATCTCACATTTTCAAACAGGAAGAGCTGGCTTTCTGAAGTCTGCATTTCCCCTTCATCACAGAACATGACAAAGCACAAGCACTTTAGTATCCTTGGTTGTCAAACCCAAGCTTGCTCTGCAAGTGAAAAGGGACGCTGGTGGGCAGCCACGTGCAGTCACAAGGATGGGAACCAATCAGCAGGGAGGGGATTTAGCAGTCTGCCACACGCGCCTCTGCCACTGTGGGCCAGCTGTGAACACGGCCGTGAGCGCATGGAGCACACCCTCAGTCACAAACCTCATCAGTCTTCCCGAAGGCAGATCCAGAAGACAGGAGGGTGAGGGCATAGCTGAAGAGAACGGATGCCAATATTTAACAAGATAGCCCAGGATTCCTACAAGTGGCTGGAATGACCACAGCTGTAGAACTGGACAGATTTTTCTGAATGTCATCCTTTGTTTCCCACCTCAAGGAACCTAGAAACCAGAAGTGTATGAATTCCAAGTCTGAACACAATAATGCGGGTAAGAGGGACAGAGCAACAGTAAAAAAAAACCAGACCAGAGCTGGCAGAGAAATCTTCAGTGGGTGGACGCCACCTGTTGGCTGCACAACCCCACTCTGGGATTTCACCCCGCTTAGTAGTTGACGAGGGACAGACACTACTTCAGGGCCGCTGGTCGCCGGGCAATAGGCTGCACCATCCACAGCCAGAGCAAAGCTGCCAGCATCAGGAGGAAGGGCGATCTGAGCAGGCAAAGTGCGGGAGGGCTCTGACACACCCTCTCGGCAGCAGAAAGGTGAGTCCAGGTTTTCACCGGTTCCTGCCAAAGGTCCCAAGACACGCTGGCAGAGGCCTCTGCGTGGACCTGCGTGCGCTGAGGATGGGGGTTTGAAACTAAAGTCAGACCCTACGTTCTATGACCTTGAGTTTGGCTCTAAAACCACACGAAGGGAAGAGAGGTATTGCACCTTAAAACGTCTCCACTAAAAATGGCATTTAATCGGACCAAGGAAGGGGTGGGGCGTTGGCAGGCCTCGGCCTGCCCTCTGCCCCGAATCCAATTTAAAACCTGTTATCTTAGCGGGAAAGAGACTGCAGCTTGGGCACACGGAGATGGTGAGAGCACTGAACTTCACATGCAATTTCCTGGCCTTTCCTGCACAGAATAATTCAGACATTATATATAAATAGAGCAGTGAAACATGGAACTTTTTCTTCACCTAGACCTACAACATCAATACATATAAATAAGTTCTAGTGTTTTGTTTTTATTGGGGGGTGGGTGGGGTACAGGGGTAAAGGGCTGGAGAACAGGTGACCCTTTGCTTTAATTTTTCTCTAACAGGAAGGAGTCACTCTGGTGGCAGGATCACCTGAAGGGGACATCTTGAGTTTTAACAGTTCTGTCGATTCTCAAAATGAGAAAACCTTTCTTCCTTTTGACATACAATGTGCACCGACTATGTGTGAGGGGTCTGGCCACATCTCTTAAGTGCACAGGCAGCGGCGAGCATGCCGCTCCCGTGGGGGCAGCCGGGCGCTGGAGGCGGGTGGGAGCGAGCTGCGGCCAGGGCTGCTCGTCATGGAGGCAGCGGCCTGCATTTGTGGGGGAAGGGCCAGCGAGCGCGGGCAACTCTGGCCAAGTGGGCAGCCCTTCGAGGGGCCTTCAGAGTGAAGATTCAGGGATAAAATAAGACAAGCGGGTAAAAAGTAAGGTTTGAGGGTGGAGGCAAGAAGGGGAAGGCTGAAAGCTACAGGTTACACAGTAAAGCATCTTTCAGGAGTGGTTCTCTCCAGGTGATGCTAGGACTTTGCTAGGAGGCTGTCCCCCGACTTCACTAACGCAGTAAGGAGCAGCACCGGGAGTCACATCAGCAGTTCCAAAGGTGCTCCCTTGCCCGCATTCTGCACTGCACAAGTGCAGACGCACAGCCCCAGTGGCTGTCATACTCCTGCTGTGACATTAAGGGTGGCACACCCCCATCCGCCCCCTGCCCATCCCCCAGCCAGGGTTTCCTGGAACCACCAGCAGTGGTGGCAGCAACTCCTTCAGGTCGAGGGTTGGTTGTTACTCTGAAAAGCACGACAAAACTTGTGTACCTTTCTTCCTCTCCTTGGAATGAGAGAACCTGGGGTGATTTCCTTCTAGTTCTTATTTTAAAAACAAAGAAGAAACACTCAGCATGGCTCGTGAACATTTTGCTAGAGGCAGCTCTGGGGGCTTAGGAGGCTGGTTCTCCAAGGCTGCCCAGAATGTTCTGGAACCATGGTCAGCCCTGCAACACATCTCCCCTTGGACCTTGCCCTGGCCTCCTGGAAAGACTTGATACCCAATGTCCAGCTCAGGCCCCTCTGTCCCGACAACCTGGGTCAGAGGAGGAGGAGAAGGAGGCCCTCCACACCACATCGTGTCCATGCACGCCTGTCACCCTGGGAGGGACTGCAGGGTTTCTAGTTGGGAGCTGTGTGAGGGCGGAAGGACAGGAGGGACAGGCGGACTCACACGAGAAAGAGGCCAAGGAAGAAGGCTGGAGAAGGGCACGCTACGGAAGGTTTCCGGGAAAGGGAGTGCGTGGGAAACAGCAGCCCCCGTGGGTGCTGGCGCCCTACAAGCAGAGACACTGAAGGGGGCCTGCAGTGCTGTCATCTTGCACTGTCCAGGCCAAACTGCAATCTCCATGATCCACCTCAGGGGCCAGCGGTCAGAGCATCCACTGGCTTTAGAAGAAACCAAGACAGAAAATCCAGGTAACTCTTAGGATAAAAGGGCATCAACCTCATCGGGCTGCCCAGGAGTGAGGCCGGGGGCTGGGGCCCACCCAGGACTGCCACCTGCCTAGAATGCTCCCGAGTGAGCGTGCCCTAAGTCACCTCCTCCCTTTGCAAACACGCTCAAAGGCTAACCATCTGAGGGAGGGCCGGCGGGGACGCCCAAGGCCTCTCTTCAGGTATCGCAGTGATGTATCAAATTAAACAGGAGAGAGGTTAAAGGAAGCTGCCAGAACAGAAGACGGGCCGCGGGGAGGCTGGCAGAGAACGTATGAAAGTCCAGCTATACACACGTAGCTTGTGTTTTGTTTTCTTTTCTTTTGTAAAAACCTTAGCTGCTTCTTAAAACAAAAAGCCTCCAACTAAAATGACCCTGCTGCCAAACCGCTGTGCTGGGGACCTGGAGGGGAGGCGGCTCGGCTGGACGCGCCCTGGCGGGGACGCGGGCCGAGGGGGCAGGCAGGGCTACGTGGCCATCACTGCCGGGAAGGAGGGAGGAGATGGGGAGGGAGCCGGTGCCGTTGGCTGGTTTCGTATGAAAGCGAGCACGTCAATGCCACAGGTCCACGGTGCAAGCTGGCCGGACAATGGAGCTGCAGGGGGCAGAGGGGACGAGGGCGGTCTCCCAGTCCCGGCCGGGCGGTGGGACGGCAGGCTGCTGAAGGGCACGAGCGTCGTCGGGCGCTGGCCCAGTGGTGGCACTGTCGTCTCGGGCGAGGGCTGGCCGAGCCCCTTCAGGCCTTGCTCTCCTCCACCTTCACGGCCCGAGGCTTGATGGCTCCGGTTCGCTTCATCTGGGAGGCGGCCGAGGGGGCCTCCTGCAGGGTCACGGCTCCCAGGCTGGGTTTTTCATCCACTCGTTTTGCCTTTGGACAGACGGAGACAAACAAGTCGCCGTTGTGCGGGAACAGGGGTCTCCACCCCCCACCCCAAAGCTCCCAGAACAAGTCCCCCTCTGCAGTCGAGGACAGACTTGGACGTGACTCTCCTAGCAAGGACATGAGTGACACCGTTGTCCCCTCCCCCAGGTGCAGAGTGCAGTGATGTGAAGGCAGGGACGCGGGGCCCCCTGGGAAACATGCTGCAGTACCCACGGGCCTCTGCAGGGGCAGCGCACCGAGGCTGCCGGGAAGGACCTTTTCCCGCCGGGGCGCCCCATGCGCACAGGCGCCCCAGGCCCTGCGGAGACCCCGCTGTCTGCAGAGGGCCGGCCTCCAGGCGCGAGGTTCTCCCAGACCTCTGACCCTCCCGACTGGCACCATGTGGAAACCCTTTCTCAGGACCCGAGGCTGACCCAAAGATTCCCAGTCAGGGGCCCCTTAATCTGCACAGGGGAGCGTGTCACAGTGACCAGCCTCAAATCGGCCCCCCACAATGTGGTATGAACTCTGGAAGAAAGCTTTAGAAGCTCAGTCCAAGCAATTCCAGGTGCGGCCCTCCAGGAACCAAGTCAGGAGTGAAATGAGTGGTCACCTTCACCGCCGCCAGCCAGGAACGCTGCTGATTTGCTCACACGCACGCCTGACACGTCCGGGCCCTGCAGCCCCGTCACGTGTTAGAGCAGCAGCGAAGAACACAGTGTCCGACGGCAGACACTGGGAAAGGCCTCTGGGCGTGAAACGGGACAGGGCCACTCCACCTGTGTCCCTCCCGACCGAGACAAAGACAAGACGCAGCACTTACTAGCCAGCACGCGCACGCACACACACTGTCCAGCTTCGAGAGCTGACCCACAGACCGAACCCAGTCCCCGCGCCTTCACAACACAACTCGCTACTGAGGGACAGTCCACCTTCCGGCGTCACCTCCTCCCTTCTCTGCAGGACAAGGAAGGATCCAGACGCCTGTCAAGAGGAGCCACGCCGTTGCCAGGAGGGCCGAGGCCCCCAGCGCCACGCTCTTAAGCACCAGCGCACGTCTCTCTATGAAAGGACGCAAAGGGGTGGACAGTCCCTTCTCTTTTGGCGCTTGGAGATGGGCCTAAGCGTCCGGGGCTGGAGGGTCTGGAAAGCCATCTTCTACCTGTTGAGCGTAGTGTGCCTGCACAGAGCCCATGTTAACTGCTGATCCAGAGGGCTTCCCACTGGGGCTAGCAGAGCTAGGCCTGAAAAAACCAAAGGCAGGGGGTGAGAACACACGCGTCACCACAGGAACGGAGTGTAGCCCGGCGCGGCGGCCCCAGCTGGGCCCGCGACCTCCCGAAGGAGTACGAAGACCTGAGACAGCCAGAGTGCAGCGGGGGCGAGGGTGTCGTCACTGTCGGCCCCGGCACCTCCAACGTGGCTCCCGGAGATGCACCCGAGGGGGGCAGAGGCTGAGGTCCCTACTGCGGGCAGACACTGACTGGACGCATGGACAGATGGACACCCACCATCTCTCAGGGTTTGGGGGGTGTGGACCAACATGATTCTATGAGCAGATAAAAGGTCTATAAACCTGATGCAAGAATTACGTGGAGTACTTTTCTAGTCTTCGTTTTTCGGTGGGGGGTGGGGTGGGTGGGTGGAGAGACACACCAGAACTAAAATGCAGAGCCTCTTTTTAAATGCGTTCCACTGACCAGACTAGTTCTCAGGGATGTGAATTAGGTGCGATGTGAAAAACATTCCGTCGTCAAAAAGCGTGGGGAGTGCCGTGTGAAGACTTCAACAGGACTCCCCATACAGCACACCCCCAATTATCCGACCAGGGAACCCCGCTGTTTGGCAGGGCATGCCTCAGAAGCCCTGTTTGCAGAAAACTTGGAAAACACTTCGTAAAAATACACCAATTTTCCCAACCCCAATGAAACACCAACCAAACAAAGGCTGTTAGTTAAGGATTGTATTTTCTCAACAGTTGCCACCAAACAGAGCTGCTGCCATTCCCACACTAAACGGACACAGGCGACTCCTGCGACATGAGCTTCTGTTTTCTGGATCTGCATGTGGAGGGCTCTGTAGCCAGATGCTGCGAATTTGGTCCGTGACAGCTGGGAAATGAAAGCATCTGTCTATACTTGAAGTTTCCTTCTTTCTTTCAAATTACACTCACTGTTCTGCGCTGCTGCCCACATACATTGTTTTGATAGTTCTGTTGTTTTGGCCTATGTAAAAAATATGATTGGAAAACAAAGCACACTAACAGACAAAAATAAGTGAACCCCAAAAAGTGAAAATAAAAAGAGATACTGAAATGGGGGAAAATTCACAAAAATCCCTTCCTCTGGAAATGCGGTTGGAAGGACAGAACGGCGGGCAGGAGGTCTTGGCCCCGACGCTCCAGGAGCAGCGAGCTCACAGAGACGGTGACCTCGTTTGCAAGAGTGCTCCTCAGTCGGCCAGGGCCTTGGGGTGCTCTGGAACCTCGCGGTGAATCTCTCACAGGGCATGCAAGCCACGCATGTCTGTGTCACCCACTTAGAAACAGGAGAGAGCCCCAGAATCTCCCAGGTGTAACCAGAGTCGACTGTACCACCCTTGGGGCCCAAAGCCAGAGCACGCTGCCTTCCCAGCCCTGCAAACCCCAGGTTCCCCGACTGCTCAGTGAGTAAGTAATTCACACAAAGCCCCCTCCTCGGAATCCAGTAAAGAGACCTGAGACAGTTACTGAGGTGGAGACAGGAGGAGAGGAAGCAGGGAGGAGGGGCCAGCTGGTCCCATGGAAGGTGTGGCCGTGGGGGAAGAGGCTAACCCCTGCCCCACCGGGGAGCGTGGCTGCTCAGCCAGCGCACCGCGCACCCTTCCGTAAAAGTGGGTAAGGGAGCTACGAGTAGTCGGGGCCGGTCCCAACACTATTAAAACATGAGCTGTTCCTGTTCCAACCTTTCCAAAAAGCTCTCCCAACCCACAGCACTTTGACGATGACTAAAAACAAAACCACTCTCCCGACTCCTGATTTCCCCGTGGCTAACGGCAGCACGAGCGTGTCCCGGCGCTGAAACTCCACGGGGACCCCGCCTGTGCCCTCGTGCAGCCCTCCTGGGACCACCGACGCCCGCCTAAGTGAGCGCTCGCTCTGCAGCCCCCACCCCCGGGCCGTTCCTCACCTGTAGGTCTGTGGTGACGGCACGGAGCCTCCTGACGGAACATTCTGCTTACTGTCGGCAAAGTGGAAGCCCTTCATCTCCATCTGAGAGGACTGGAGAGACCAGGAAGTGAGAGCTGCCGCTGCGGGCCCACAGGAACGTCTGTGCCCCCCCACCCCCAGGCCAGGCTTGGGGCTTGTCCTGAGAAGCAGGAACCACCGGGTAGCTGTTCTTCTTTAAGTGGGGTGGGGAGGGGAGAGTGCAGCACCACGGGACACTGGCCGTGACCCCTCCCCCGAGAGGCTGTCCTCAGCAGAAGCCCTGGGAGCCCGGGAAGAGTGTGGGTGCCTGGACCTCGGCCCCAGACATGCTCTCTCCAGTCCCTGGGGACTGCGCCTGAAGTGGCCTAGAGGGGCGCCTTGGCCGAGGTGAAGACACTCAGCCATCGCCCCCACGTACCTCCCTTTCTGCTCAGGCATCGCACGCACCCCCAAGCTTGTTTATGTCACTAGCTTACAGGTAAGCGGGGGGTTCCTGCCACGGGACCCCCCAGAGGACTTCACAACAAGCAAAACTCAGCAGTGTGGTGAGGCCAGGAGCTTGCATCCCAGACTGACCTCTGCGTTTCCCGCTACGACGGTGGTTCTTAACTAACCTGAAAGGGTTGGTAGGACAGGGACCCTCTGTGGATCACAGCAGGATGAGTGATGCTTACCTCTCTGCTGGTGTTAAGGACCGAAGGCTGCGAGCCAGGTGGGAGAATTCTTCGGGGCGCCCCAACAGACAGGCTCTGGCCCTGCGGCAGCTGGATAGACTGTGGCAGGATCAGGGGCTGCTGGCCGGAGCCGTACCGAGGCAGAGGCAGCTGGGAGCCAGGCAGGGGCATCGTCAGCTGCTGGACGACAGAGACAGTCAGGAGATGGGGATGGATGTTGGGGAGAAAACCACAAAGGCAGCCAAGAGTGACCACGTTTTACTTTAGATCCTTATTTCAGAAGAATTGAGGCGCGGCCTTCGGGCAGCAGGAAAAGTGCTGGGCCCCCATCAGGACAGAGCAGCGAAGCACCCTGGACCTCACACCGAAGGTGGGGGCAGGAGTACGGCTAGAACGGAGCATCAGTGAGCGAGCCGCAGGAACAGGCCAGCGGCGGACGGCGGCGCCATGCCGCGTGCGTGGCTGCTCTCCGAGTCTGCAAAGGGCTGTGTGTCCCCAGCCCTTCTTGCATTCACCCAACCAAGGCTCACTGAGTGCACGTTACGTGCTGGGGAAGCAACAGGGCACTGCCAGAGCAGAAATGCGGTGACAGGGCAGTGACACGCTGCACACAGGCACAGGGTACCTGGAGTGCAAAGGGCAGCAAAGCCCAGCGGCATGGGGGGTGGGAGGCGTTGGGGACGCTTAAGAAGGCTCCCAGGGAGCAATGTCCAAGTACCAGGAGACAAGGGCTGCACAGAATTGTACCCCTGCACCCCTCTGTGCAGCAGGAAAAGGCCGAACCCCTTCACTGTTCTGCCTCTAAAGGTCATAGGAGACAAGACTCAACAGGGTTCTGGGATTTAGGGTACCTGGAACCACACTGGAGCCTCCTGGATGCTTCTAAGGTATGTTATAACAGAAGAACAGGGGGTGACTGCAAGGCCTAAGTGGCCACTTCGAATGTCCAGAACAGGGCAGGTGAGAGGAAGGCAGTGGGCCTGCAGAATCTTGGGACAGGGGAGAGGGGAAGGGGTGGGCCACTTTTCATCTCTCAGTTACTCTCCTCTTCATCTCCCTGCGATTGAGTCCACAGTGGAGGGTCAGAAGGATCTATTGGGGTTGCATCACTGAGACGCGTGGCAGCCGGGCTCAAGGCCCCACGTGCCCTGGGCACAGCAGGGCATGTGACAGAGGCAAGGACAGCATGGCCATTGCTGGAGCGCTGCTCGGGGTGTGACCTGGCTCCTGTTCTAATGGGCCGCTGGCCGCTGCGTTGAGAATTGCGTGCCGGCCGGCTCAGGAGCGGGAGCGGAGACTCAGGCAGGAGCTCCTGAGCAGCCTGGACGGGGCGGGGCAGGGAGCGGAGAAGACAAGAAATGGTGGATTCTGTGTACTTGTTAAATGCAGTGCCGACAGGACCTGCCGAAGGACCGAAGGGCAGGTGAGGGGGAGTAGGGACCCAAGGATGACACAGACCAGACAACCTGAAGGACCAGGAAGAAAAGCATCTACTGGATACAATGTCTGCACAAGTTAAGTTTGAGATGCCGTGAGATAGTAGAGCTGAGATGTGGGCAGCCCACTGGACTTGAGTTCAGGTCCAGAAGGCGGATCTGGGGAACTGGGAACCATCGGTGAGGATGCAAAGAGGACACCCACCCCACCTCCCGCCCCACGAGCCGAGAACAGGGAGAGAGGCTGCAGGAGAAGCAGTGCTCCTAGAGGAAGTCACGTCTCGGGGACAAAGAGGTGATGGGACCATTCAGAAGAGGCGGAGCATCTGGTCCTGGGTCTAGCAGCCCAAGGATCAGTCGCAGTGACTATGAACAGCATGTACGTCAGCATGCACCAAGAGGCAGACAAGAGGGAAAAAGCAGTCATGAGTGTGGGGGTGGCAGTGACTGGATTCCTGACCTGTGGGAGCTGGGCATCCAACATCTGAGAGGTGCCCAGCCCGGGAGCCTGGCCGAGCTGGCTCTCGTAGACCAGCGCCTGGTTTCCGCTCATAGGCTGGTACGGCGAGCCGGACTGGGGCTTCACCATCTCTAAGGGCTGCATGCCGGGGAACGCCGAGTATGGGGGCTTCAAGGCTGTGCCTCCGGAGAGGATCATGGTGCTAGGCGGTGACAGGCTGGGGTGCATGTACACCTGAGATCTGCAAGAGCCAGACAGAACGTCAGGTATGCATGAGGCAGTGCAAACTGAATCAGAACCCCCAAAGGGCTTGCAGAAAACACACTGTGGGTCCCGCCCCAGAGTTTCTGACTCAGGTCTGGGAGGGGGCCTGAGAATGTGCGTTTACAACAACCTCCTAGATGCTGCAGGTCTAGGGACCACAGTTCAAGCCTCACTGGGGTAAGCAAACGGACCATTTGCTGTACAGGGCACAGGAGAACCTATGTGATGCCAAGAGCGGCCAAAGGCAGTGAAGGGAAGGAGGGGGAGGGGCAGAGAATGGCCAACCAGGGAAAGGGCAGAAGGATGAAAACACAGCCCCCCACGGACCAGTCAGCCCCTCGGGTTCTCCTGCAGCACAGTTAACAGCTAGTAACTGTAGGTGCCCATGGCTGTCGCCACCCCTGCCCCGAAGCAGAGAAGCAGGGACCAGGAGCAGGACAAAGGAGGAACAGTGCCCAGGCCACGGAGGTCTGAACCCTGGTTGTGAGCCTCCAGTTGCCCGGTCCTCCCATCTCACCTGAAGGGCTGTAAAGAGCCGAAGATCTCCTGCGACTGGGAGACGGGGAGCCCGCCCCTCAGTCCGAGCTGGGCCGGGGCCTGCAGAGACGTGTGAAGGGAAATCGGGATCTGCTGGGCAGCGGCAGCCTGTGGGGGAGCCGGGCCGGTCACTGCAGTCCCTCTGGCCGGCTTCCCTACTCCCTCCCACCTGGCCCCCCTCCACACGGCAGCTGGAACACCGCCCCAAATGCAAGTTCACGCACGTCCTTCCTGTGCCTCTACTGCTCTTGGGAAAAAGCAAAACCTCAGCAGCGACCCCACCGCAGTCTAGTCCTGCACTGGCTCCCGTACAGCAGCAAGAAGTACTCCTAGCTGTGCATGTCAACAGAGGTGGGGCTCAGCAACACAACAGCGACTGTGTGACGCACGTGAGGAAGGACACACGCAGTATGACCCAGGAACACGCAGACTGAGATGTTGCAAAAGTGAACAACATGACATTCAAGAACATGTCTTAAAAAGGTCAGGACAAGCTAAGCCCTCTGTCCATCGTCCTCGTCGGCACAGGCACACAGGTTTGGGGTGCTGGGCCATTTGGAAGGCCCCACCCCAGCTTCCAGAGGGAGACGTCCAGAAATCACCCCCTTGCCGCAGATACCTGCTCGTTTCTAAAACTACCTCTTTCTAACGCATCGGTGCCTGGGAGTCTAGGCCTTTCTTCTCTTCATCAGAAGGGTACCTGATCACCAAAGAGAACCCCGTTTCAGCCAATTCCCCAGCTGAGAAAGAGAAAGGAGAATGCTGAAAAAGGACAACTAAGCAGAGTGTGGAGCACTGAGCGCCACTCTTCTTCTTTGTCTCTCACTTATTCATTCAACAAACATTTCCTGGCTGCCTGCCATGTGCCAGGTGCTGGCACTGCACGAGAGGGATACAGGAAATGAGACAGATGACGACTAAATGAAGAAAGTAATCACATCACGTGCCGTCCTGCGCCCCCCGCCGGCCCGCCTGGCTTGCGGTCATCACCTGTTGGTAACTCTGCTGTTGAGGTATCGTTTGAGGAACCAGCCGGGGCTGACTTGCAAACACGTGGCCATCCAGGTAGAGAGGTGGCAGGTGGTTGCCTGGAGACAGAATCCAAGGAGACAAAACAGGATCAGGTCTCAGAGCTCCCTAGCGGGCCTTCAGGGGAGGAGCTGGCTCTCCCAGGGGATCGTGGGTGGGAGGCAAGTGTGCACAGGGCCTGCTCCGTCCCCTGCTGCGGGAGCTCAGGGCCCACCGACGACACCCCGGCTCTCCCTCGGGGAATCGGGGCCTAGAAGAGGACCCCACTGTGACGGAGGGCTGCCTTGGTCTCTCAGTTACTCTCCTCTTCATCTCCCTGCTATTGAGTCCACAGTGGAGGGTCAGAAGGATCTATTGGAACTGCATCACTGAGACGCCGGCAGCCGGGCCTCAAAACCCTCACGTCCTCCCTCTGGGCAGCAATATGGGAGACAGGGACAGTGACAGTAAGGACAGCCATAGCCACTACTGACTAAGGAGGCTTCAGAGGACACAAAGCACTTTCAGTGTGGCCTCCTCTGGTGGCTGTGGCTACCCCGTGGTGCCAAAATCACTGTGGGCTTCTTTTCCAGGGCGGGACCACTGCCTGGAGTGGAGCTGCTCACTGGAGGCCCCCCAGCCCCACTGGGACTCCCAGCCAAGCCTTGCTCGCTCCTCTCCGGGAGTCACAGCTGCTGCTTCCCAGAGCAGGGAAGTCGGAGGCAGGGGGCAGGAATGCGAGTTCTCTGTGGTCCCCCTGCCTAGAAACCGACTCCCACAGCTCCGTGTGGCAAGGAGGTGCCCAGGGCGCAGGCTCTCTGAGCCAGCCCGGGGAAGTACCTGGGAGGGAAGCAGAGGGGGCCACAGAGGCCACCGGCATGGGCGGCATGGACACTCCGCCGAAGGAGCTGTAGTTGACCCCGCTAGAGGCGCCCACTGAGGACGGCGGCTGGATGCCCGAGCCAGTGCCACCTGGAGAGCTCTGCTCCGGCAAACTGGGCGAGTTTTCCCAAGCCTTGCGTGCAGATTCCATCTTCGGAAGCAAGGGGAAGGAGGAGAGGGATGAAAATTACTGCAGGAGGCCGTGGGCAGCCCGAGTCCAGGCCTCAAGGGTGTAGGGGGCTGCCATGTGGGCCTTGCCCAGCTTCAGGCTGGTGTTACCTTCAGAGTGAGGTCAGCGGTGGGGAAGGACATCTGGGAGAGGCCAATGGCCCGCTGGATGTGATGATCGCGCCGGAGGATGGGAATACTCTGTGTTAGCCCAGCCTGGAGAGAGGACAGGAAACCATGGACCACAAACAGGCACAGAGGAAGAGAGATGTGTCAAAATGCACCTTCAGTTTTGTTGGTAGGCTCTTATGTCCACCAAGAGGAAGCAGCTGGCAGCTGAGGCCAGCTGATCTCCTCCCAACACGTGCCTCCACCAGGCTCTCTGACGGAAGTCCCCAGAGAGCCACCTCCACGCCCGCACTCTCCGGAGACCTTCCTCAGGGGCAGCCATGTGTCAGCAACATAAACACAACTGGCTGCCAGCCACAGGCACCCACTACCCGGCTTGGAGAGTTCCAGGTCCTATCTCAGCCCCCAGGAGACCGTGAAAGAGGTCCCTGGTGACATATGTTGGGAAATGCCCAGCCAGACCCTCCCCTTGCAGCTGGGTGGTACCCATCAGCACATCACAGGGATTCTGAGAAACGTCCAAGTACCTGGGTATTAGCCCAGCATTCTCAAACCTGTGTGACCACTGAACTTGGAAGAATACAGAATAAACAACACTAAATAATCCAGACCTTAGGAACTGCCCGATTCCAAGGTCACAAAATTGGGATGTGGAACATTTCAGCAACTTGTCAGAAGGCATGCAATTAGCTAGAAACTGTGTGCTTCTCCAACCCGGGTCTGCCAGGCCCCGAGCCGGTGCAGGGTCAGCTCCTCTGGTCTCAGGGCCCCATGAGGCTGGCTCCTCCCAGGGCCTGCCAGCGCGGGGACAGCAGAGCGGCAGGCAGAGGCGCACACTTACGTTACTGGCCAGGGCGTCCTGAAGCTTGACGACGGGATTTCCTGCAGGACCAGAGGCAGAACCTGGCGGCAGGCTAAAGTCGGAGTCCTGCAGCAAAGAGAGCAGAGCCCACTGGCATCACCCTGGCTCGCCTCTTGGCAGACACACACGTGAATGGGATTCAGTCTCAGCGACTCAAAATACCCACTGAGCAGCCAGCATTCACATGAGCAACACGGCCAAATACTTTCCGACAACATGAGGAAACGTGCCACCCCTCACGCCCTCCCTGCTCATGCCCACTGGCCAACCCGACAGACACAGTGATGATCAAGCCTGCTCAGCCTGAGAACCCAGCTGGTGACAGCAGGGACATTAGGAAGGCAGCTCCCAGCACCGCCCCGTCCACGGCTCCCAAGTGCCACTCAGATCCCACCTCCCTGCTCTTCCCAGGAGACAACGCTGCCCAAGCCCCTGCAAGCCTCACCTTTGGGTTGACCCCAAATTCGATGGGTGGCACAGGCAGCACGGAGTCCACATGAATCTCCACCCCGTTAACCGGCGGCACGACGGCGCCCTGCAGCCGCTCGGCCCCCTCCGAGCCTTTCCTGTTCTTCAGAGAACGCTCATTGCCAATGGGTCCGGGCCTGTGCTCCTTGCTCTGTCCTGAGCCTGGTTCTGAGTCCTGATGGAAAAGCAGAGAAGGTGAGACACACGGACTAGGACAACCCTGATCTCAGAGCACCTGGGAATCGGGGCAGACGACAGAAGACATGACCCCTGGTTACCTTTGACTCAGCCTGCTTCTGAGCCTGCTCCTTGTGGCTGTCGGCCTTTGGGTCCAGGCCGGGCCCGCCCATCTCTTCTGGTTTCAGAGTGCCGTATGGGGAGCTGCGCTGCGAGGAGGTTGCTGACGACTCTCGAGACTCGGCGCTCAGATCAACACCACTGTCACCCTGGCTGCTCTTAAAACCCTGCTGTGCAGGTACAAGACGGGTTAGAGCCCTGCCCCTCGGCTCCAACACGCAATCATGCAGGAGGCGAGACTGAAATCTCCCCCAAACTGCATGTCCCATGCAGTCCTGTCGTGACTTGAGTCCTGACCTGACAACTGAAGACACACGGTCAAATGCACGAGCCCTGCCGAGTTCATAACCATGAGATGCACAGTGGGCCCTGGACCGAGACCGCCAAACACCCGCTGCGACCCAAACCACAGCGTGACCGCCGTCACGGGTCTGAAGGAGAGCCCCCCGATTGCTCGCCCTGCACGGGGTGGGTTTCTGGCAATCCCTTCCCCTCCTCCCCCTCACACAGGCACCTCACGCAGAACAAAGGTCAAGACTGAAGACCAGTGACAAGCTGGGGCCTGTGGAAATGGCCTCAGGTGAGGCTCAGCTGCTGCGGCTGAGGGAAAGCCGGGGCGGGTCGCTGGGAGGAATGAGGCCTAGGACAAGCCCGCCGGATGGAGGGCGAGCACCCGCTCAGCGCCGGGCAGCACAGCGGCCACTGACCTCAGCCGAGCCAGACTCGCTGCTGCTGAAGGCCGTGGCGGCTTTCGTCCAGGAGTCACTGCTGGAGGCCGGGACAGGGAGGGCTGCCAAGGGAGGAAGGCAGAGTCAGGACAGCAGAGGGGGACGAGCGGGCTGGAAAGACGGCCCGGGTGCAGCCGACGCCAACCCAAGCGCTCTTACTGCCTGCCCTGCCGGTGACACGCTGGTGGACGCGTCTGCCACCCAGGAGGTGCCAGGCAGCTTCACCGACCTCCCAGCACCCCCGGACAGGCGCCAGCACTTGCACTGCTCACTTCCCCCTCAGTCAGATGCCCTGGTAAACACTCCGGCAACTTCCAATTCCCGCTGGAATATCGGCTCCCTATCTTCGCTATGGTGAAGCTTATGCAAAGTCTTTGGAAGACCCATGTCACTAAGAGTCAGACTTTGTTTGCTCAAAGACCACCAAGATTCTGACAGAAGGCGTGGCCCCTGCATACGTACACAAACTTTGCGTGCCACTTTCAGATCCAGGGGCCCTCTGATGCCATCCCCAGAGCCCTGGCCTGAGCACCCAGTCAGGCCCTGTGGAACCTGCAGGGGACAGCCTGACAACAAGAGATAACACCAGTGTCTGTCCCCTCTTGTTTACAGACTGGTGGGACGTGTTTCTGAGCATTAAAACATGACACCTGTCACTGACACGCAGTACCATGATACCAGTATTTCACGTACAGGGTTGAATGTTTCCCAGTGTTATTTAACAGTGTGTTGGAACCAACATTTTAACCAGGAACACGAGGACAGACCAGGACCCAGAATCGTGGATGTCTGACACTTGGCTCTGGGTGAAGTCACTCTATCTGAAGCCCCGGCCGCTTTGTATAAAATGGGCTGGATGTAGTGACTCCTCCAAGGCCCTCTGTGAGGCCTCCTGTGCCCGTGTCGTGCGCAAGGCCCGGCCCTAAGTGGGCATTCAAGAGGCACCTGCTCCAGTAAAACGGTGCTGTACTTTAAAATGAAGGCACCAGAAAAACGAAGAATAGATATGAAATTTCCTTTTCCAAGTTCAGAGAAACAAATTTTCCAAAACACAAGGTCCCCACCACTCCAGTCTCGGGCGGTCTCTCTGAGAGAGCGCGTCGGGGGAGGAGCCGACCCCTCCCTTCCGGTCGGAGAAGGGCACACAGCACAGACAGGAAAGCGGCTGCTTTCTCTCGCCTGACAGTCACGCCTCTGGTTCTTCTACAAAGTGAAAAAGGGTAAGTGACACAGGCAAAGAATGTCAGGCCAACTCCAAGTGCCCCTAGCTGGGTGAAGGCAGGGCTATCCTCGTCCACATCACTGGACACATGAAATGCTCTGTTCTTCCACCAAATTCTAGGCAGGGAAAAGTTCACATCCGCTTAGGGGCTACAGCCGTGAATGGCACGAACATGGCGTCCAACACTGGGTTAGCAGAGGATGCCAGGAAACGGACGACACTACCGTATTCACGGTCCCAAAAGCTGGGTAGGGTGTTCCACATTCCCTAAGAAGAGACCTGTGAGAGCTGCAGGCTGAGCAGCTGAGCCCAAACAGCCCACCTCTTACCTGGGCTGCTGCTCTCCCAGATCTCAGTGCCCAGGCTACTGCCAGGCACAGTCACATCGCCTTGCTCCAGGCACAAGTTGTTCTGCTTTTTCGCAAACCGAGGAGGAATACGGGAAGAAAGACCGCGACCTTTGACAGGCACCTAAGGAGAAAAAAGGTGATGTCAGGCATGAAGGGTGACAAGTTCTCCCTGGGAAAAGGGTCCGAGGTCCCAAACCCACAGTACCTGCTCTAGAGAGGCTCTTACCTCTTAAGGATTCTACCACGTGGGAAGTTCAATGCCAACCAAGCTCCACTGGAAAGGGCTAGTGGCCATGGACTGATCTGAATTCAGACAGGCTCCACCTCGTTAATTCCCAGGGACAAGTCCCATCCCACTCAGGCTGGGGCACAGTGCAAGAAAAATGGAGGTGGGGGCAACTGAAGGTCTGCACCCGGCTCAGCCAAGTTCCAACTGCTGTCACCAGTGACAAATCCCCTCTTTTGAGAACAGGGATGACACCATCTACTCCCACAGAGCTGTAGGAACAGCGGGCACTGGGGGCAACGTGCTAACACTGCTTGCTTCCTCCCCTCTACCTTGGGCTTAATTCAGAACTCTCGTCCTGGTTCTGGTCCTAGTGCCCCCGCCTGCCCTCCGCCCCGCCCCCTCACCTGTCACCCCTCACCTGCACAGCCTGCTCCTTCTTCCTCCTCTCTTCCTCCAGCAGGCGGCGCTGCTTCTTGGTGAGGACCTCGATGAAGCCTTCGCCCACCATGGAGCCCACCTCACTCTCCTCCCCGGGGCTGGACCCGCAATTCTCAGAGATGGCATCTAAACCAAGGTTTCACAAGAAGGGACAGTGTTCCACTCACCACATGCCAAGAACGCCCCAACCCTCCAGGCACCTGGCATCTATCTTAAGGGTGAGCTCAGCTCAGAAGGCGGGGCAGTGCCTGGCCTGACACCCGCGAGAAGCCGGGCTGCATTCACCAGGGTCTACAGGATCCGGCTGGGATTTCCAAACCCCGCTGCCGAACGCACCATTACCGCAAACCCACGCAGCTTCAGGAACACTGCGGTTAAGAAAACTGCCTTTGGAGACAGACACACTTAAGTCCCAGCTCTGCTGCTAACCAGCCATGGGATCCTGGAAAAACCTCTCAACTTCTGTGGGACCCAGGATCCCCCTCTTTAGAAGTGGGGCACCGCAGGGCCATTATAGGGATTCAGCAAGGCTGTGAGCAACACAAGGGGCAGGAGTCGTATCTGTCGTGCTCACCACTGTAGCCCCGAATGCAGCCCAGGGCCCACTCAGAGGCCAAGACACTCAGTGAAAGGGCAACTCGGCAGCCCACACTGCCATGTGGCCCAAGTGTCACCTGGGTTCTTCTCCCCTAAAGATGTGACTTACTTCCATAGCTCAGGTCGAACTGTTTCATGGTCTCTCCCTGATCGCACCCCCTCTGGGCGGCCAGCTTGGCCTCCTTCTCCGCCTTCTCACAGGCGGCTTCGGGGAGGTCTGAGGTGGCATGGGCTGCCCGCTCCAGAGTGTAGTGGCCGCTCCCAGTGCTGCAGCCAAGACCTCCTGGCAAGGCTTCATCGGGGGACCTGTAAAGGAAGAAGGATCTTGTCAGCTCAGAGTCATCCACAGGCTGGGGAAGGAGAGAGAAGGCACAACTCCATGAGCACGCCGCTCGCACAGACGTGCCCTGACCTGTGCCCATGTCCCTCCACCGTCCCCTCTGTCCGGTAGGAGCTGCTCACTGGCAGCAGTGTGCCGTGCACAGGCCCGTGTGCAAGGCTACCCCCACCACCCTGCTCATGAAAAAGCTGCTCTCCCCCAACCCCTGTCCAGCCTCAGTGCTTCTGTTCTTCCCCACTGTGTGCCCAACTCAGCGGGGCTCCAGAGAGGGACGCCGGGCGATGCTGGAACAGAGCTGCGCGTTCCCACTCCCACCACCCCACACTGCCCAGCAAGCAGCCCAGGCCTTGCCCTGCCGCAAGGCTGCTGGGGCAAAATTCAGGAGCAGAGCCATCTCAGCACACGAGGCCTGGGAAGCTAGGCCAGACGGACACTGTCCTGTGGCTCCTTCTTTGAGGTAAGACAAGCACACCCCAGGTTTCTGTGCCCTGAATGCTGAGGAGTGGAGGTGGGATGTGTCGTCCTCAGCATGCTGAGGTAGGGCCTGTGCTCTGCCAGGAATGTTAGCTGCACACTGCCTCCCTGCACACGGTGTCCCCTCTCCCCTCCTGGGCAATGAGCTGACATGGGAGCACAGACCATCCATCTCAAAGCCTCTAATTCCGGGCAAGAGATGGTCCCTGGGCCGCAGGCAGCCAACCCCATCACTACTGCCTGGCTCTTACCACGCCGTGTGGCAATGCCGAAGCAGTGTCACACCTCCTCTCGCCAGCGAGGAGCCGCCGCCACGGGGCCAGGCAGCAGCAGTGCTCCTGCTGTGACTGCACACAGGGCACAGCCCCTTGCTGCAGCGGCCCCTTGGCTGGGCTCCAAGGGCCCACATGAAGGCTGAAGCCTGGGGACAGCTGCTAGGACAGCCACCGTAAAGGCACCACTGGGGTGGGCAGTCTATTTTTGGTTTTAGTTTTCAAACCACAACAACACGCCACAGAGAAGCAGACAAGCGGTGCAAGAGCGAGTGATGGGGACACACTGGCCTGGCAGGCACCGCCCTCCGGGAGCACAGGGGCGGGCCCCTGACAACGTGGCGGGACATGCATGCATGACATGCGGCTGAAAAACCGGCTGAACGACAGAACAATGGCCACAGAGAACCTGGGGTTTTGTGTTTGGTTTACCTTTTGGCTTTCAAAGGCGTCCCATTCTGTTGATTCTCATAACGGGGAGAAGTGTCACCTGGCCTAACAGACTTCTCCCCAAACCCTCCCGGCTCCAGCTTTCGACTCTGTCTGTCAACCAGGGGTCTCTGGCTGGAGAAGCTCCTCTTGGCCAGCTCCTTCTTCTCCCCCAGACCGGCCCCGGGCAGGCTGCCGTCCACCTGGGAGCCGGGCTCAGCCCCGGGGCCTTCCTGCCGCTCCCGCCTCTCGCTGAAGTCACTGCTCTCGGAGGCCGTCTCCCACTCTTCGTTGGCGTGATCAGAAGAGTTCTGGTAGGAGAGCTCGGGGGACCTGCGGCCCACACCGCCACTCTTGTCCCCAGGACAGAGTTTGGACCTGCCTGGCCACTGACCCGCCAGCAGCGGGGGCTCCTCCTCAGGCCCCCACAGGCCCAAGGACTCGCGCTCCTGCCTCAGGCGCCTGAAGCGAGGGGGTTTGTCCTGGCGTGGGGGGCGCCTCCTCCGGAAGGGCCGGTTCTCTGCGGTTTCAGAATCTGCCGTGTGGTCGTCTTGGAAGAAGGACCTCTTGTCCTCGAAGCCCCTGGCGCCAAACGCGTCAGCGTGTCTGTAGGCATCGGGGACGTAGTCTCTGTCTGGGGGGCGCCGGGCACTGCCCGCGTCGGGAGGGCCGTTCTCCGGCCAGCAGGCGCCGGGACTCTTGCTCTGCCAGTGGGCACACTCTTTGGACACGAAGGCTCGCCGCCCATACCCGCAGTTGCTCAGCCGGGGAGGGAGGGCGCGGCCGAAGGCCCGCGGGCCCCGGGTCTTGGCGTCCAGGCTGCCGTGCTCCTCGCAGTGCGTCTTGTTGGAGCGCCAGGAGTCTCTGAAGTCACCCTTTCTCGCGGCGCCCTCCTCCCTGTCCAGCAGCGGGCCCTCTCCGTTCTCCGAGCCCCTCTGCCGACGCCGCTTGGGAAGCTCCTCGTACTCGGAGCCCTCGCTGTGGGTCTCACTGGCAATGCGTCGCCGGGGCTTGGCTCTGGGGAAGTCCTCCGGCTGACCGAACTCACGCAGGCCCCGGCCGCGGCCGCTTCTCGGGCTGTTGCTGTAGATGCCCCGCGCCCCGAGGGCCCCCCCACCGCAGATGCTGGGGCCGCCGCCGCCCACAGGCCGGCCCCGGAAAGTGAGCTCTCTGAAGCCGCGGCCGCGGCCCCGGGCCTGCCCGCGGCCCCCAAAGGCCTGCTCCTCGTCAATGAAGATCCAGTTGCTCCTCTTTGTTGGCGGGGTGTCGCTGGGCTCCCGGGAGGGCCGGGCCTCCCAGGCTTTGTCGGGCTTCTCATCCTCCTCAGGCTTGCTGGCCTCGCGGCCCAAATGAGCCCGGGCCAAGCCCTGGTCCTCCGGGGCGGACGGCGGGACGTTGGCCAGTGTGGGGTCGTTCTCGGCATCCTCGCCCTTGTCGGCCTGGAGAACTGGGGCCTGGTCCTTGCTCTCCTCCCCTGGCTCCTGCTTACTCTTCTCCATTTCCTTCTCCTTGTCTTCCACCTTGAGGGCTTTCAGGACAGGTTTCTTGATGGGTCCCGACCTCCGGGTCCTGCCGGTCTGCTCCTGGTGCTGGGTGCCAGAGCCCCGGGGCTCAGGGATCCACTCAGGGTCCAGGGGCGGCTGCTTGCTGGGGCCCCCCTCCTTCTCCCAGGAGGAGACATTACAGGACGGCTCCTCCCGGGGCACCTCCTTCTCGACACCGTTGGCTGTGTCAGCGGCCTTGGGCGGGTGGCTAAAGTCCCAATTGCTATACTCTGGCTTTTTCTCAGCTGGGACAAAGTTGGTCTCCAATGGGGAACACCTGAGGTTGGGGGTGTGACCCCCAGGAGCACCTGCTTCCTGTACATTCTCTTGGGGTGGAAATAAAAGCTCCTGGCCTATTCTTTGAGAAGAGACACAGCTGTCAAAGTCTGCTTGGGCCTTCTTGTCAAAAGCACTCAAGTGCTCATCCCCTCTCTCCTCAAGGAGACTGCGCTGGGCACTTAAAACACCCCCTGACCTTCCGGGTGAGGCAGAGTAAGGGCTTTCATTCCTGAAAAGGAACCAGAAAAATCAGTCAATGTGATTGGAGCCTGGTTCCTGCTTCCCATGCTGAACACAGAGCTTAGTTTTAAAAAGAAAAAAATGTAAAAAAGAAAAAGAAAAAAAACCTAAGCACCAACACTTCCTCTATCTTTACACAGGTCTCAGAGCGGCAGGGCATGGGTTGGCCGGTGGCCCCTGGAGTCCAGAGAATGAAGACGCAGTGGCCGCTGGTGGGCTCATGTGCCCTCCGGAGACAGAGAGCAGCGGGGGTCCTCTGGTTCAGACAAGCTGGAGCCTGGGAGTCCGCGAAGTCTGGGCACTGGGCCGCAGGGCCAGCTTGCTTTACTTGCACAGGAAGGAGCCGTGACCCAGGTGCTGAACCTCACCTGTCCTGTGAGTGCCCAACCCCTTGTCCCTGCCTGTGGTCCACAGATCTGCCTGGGACCCAGACCTCTCCTCGGCCTTCAGGCCTGCCTTCAGGTAAGGCCTCTCACATGAAAGCATTCGAGTACTCCTTGTCACACTCTCCTTCCCCCGAGCGCACGGGAGCCCCTGTGCCCCAGGCGATGTCTCCGGGGTTTGTGCCTCCTCCCAGAGCCCCTCTTAGTTTAGGACCAGGAGTGTCTTCCTCTGGGGGAAGGTCTCACCTGATGTGCATATCCATGGCCAGAGTGTCACTGGACTTGGGATGGGGGAGCGAACAGCTTTTGCTCTGCAATGCCATGTAGCCCTCGGGGCTCCACACAGGGGCTGGGTCGATGGCGGTCACTTTCCTTTCTTGCAGTAAGGGCGTGCGGCTCTGATCCTCAGAGCGACAGCCAGTCCCGCCAAGGGAATCCTGCGGCATCATGGGCTTCATCAGGCCTGAAGAAGGAAGGAACTATGTCATCCCACCAGAAAGCCATGCTCCAACCTCAACCAAAGGCTCAAAGGAGACAACAGGGACCCCCAACTGTCACGGGGACAAGCACCCCACCTGCTTCCTATCAGTGGCATCTAAATCTTTTCTGACCACAGAACCTCTGAAGTCATGCAACCTGGTGTCAAACACCTGTTCAAAGACCCATGAAGTCCGATCTTAATTTCCAGATTAAGAACCCGTGTTGAAGGGTACATAAAACAGACACATGGAAATTGGAGCCATCAAACTGAAGAGTTCATCAAGGTAAGCAGAAGGCCAGAGGGGCCGGGCCGTCCGTGGTGGAAATCTCTGTGTGAGCAGGGAGGAGGACTGACGGTTTCTGCAGACACAGGAAAATGAACCTCCACGGGACAAGGTGGCACCGCTGCTGCAGAGCCCGGGCAAGGAGACTTCCCGAGGGATTTGGTTTTAGTTCCTTTGTGTCTAACCCTGAGATCAATAGCAATACTCCACATTTTTGTATGGGAATGAGGGGCTGGGGAGGGGGGGAGTGCACAAATTGCAGTAAACTGTTAATTGGCCCAAGGAGTCAGGATGAAGGAGACACCGCTGAGCTCCCAGTTATAAGTCGGCTGGGAGAGCCATGCCCCCAGTGCCCCCACGCCCGCCCGTCTATCATGTGAGGGGTTTGGGTTGGTGCAGATGATATTACAGGTTTCTGTGGACCTCAGTCTATGGAGAAAAATGATTGATTTTTCAATTATTTTCTTCACAAAGCTTGTTAGTAGCCAAAAATTTTATAATGCCCATTTTTAAACTGAGAGAACCTGGCTGGGACAATGGCTCTGCATTAGGCCAGTAATTCTAAGGTTTCTTTTAGCCAGAGTGTTCTGTTCAAATGATCCATGACTCCAACAGAGGCAGATTGAGTCAGGTGGTGGTGGGGAACCCCGCTGGAGCCCTCAAATTACATACCACTTATCAAGTACTGGTTAGGAGGCAGGCTAAACACCTCGACTTATTTGTGGCAGCATGTCAGAGCACTCATTACCTGAAAACCCTCCCACCCCAAACACTTTCTGCCACAAAATGCTGGATGGGACATATCAAACACTTCACCTGCTGAGCTGTGCTTCCCCTAGAAAATGGGTACCCCCAGCCGGCCTGGAACCACAGCCATGGGCTTAGAGGGGAGCAGGGGCACATGTGTGCCAGTACCCTCACAGGACAGGGGGGGTGGGGTTTTTCTGCACAAGGCAGAGAACTGCAACTGAGATGCTGCTTAAAACAAAGTCCCTCAGAGGATTATGTCCTCAATTAAAAGGCTGATTAGAAAAATACGAGCTCTTTGTACAGGGAAATGACTATGTCTGTGTCTTGGCCTGGGCCAGGGTAGGGAAAAAAACAGTCGTCCCCTTTGCCCCTCCGGAATCCACAGCCACACGCCAGCTTTCATACAGGGCTGGGGGAGGGGGGAGTTCAGATTTATACTCCCAGAGGGTCCGGAACCTTTCCCAGTTAAAATAAAGGGTGGATCTAGGCTGGCAGAAGCAAACTAAAGTCATTCAGGAGGGATATCCTCTCAAAGCAAGCCATTATGGACCCCACAATAAATAAAGCTGGGTTGGAAATGAACTTGCCATCCACAATTACCAGAACACATGTGGACAGCAAGCCACCATGAATCCACAGCAAATCCCCAGGATCATATACCTCCCCAAGAACTTCAGATAACAGAATAATCTGTTATACACTTAAAAAACTGCTTTTAATGATTAAAAAGTCTGAAAGGAATTAAAAATATGGCATGAGAAAAAAATTTTTGAGAAAAATTCTAGTGACGAAAATACAGTCACAGAAATTAAAAACTCACTGAACAGTTATTAAAAAAAAAAAAAAAAAAAAGCAGATTAGACATGGCTGGTGAGAAAAACTGACCTGAAAAACAGTTCTGAGACATTTTCCCAGAAGGTGTCACTGAGATAACCTCTCTTTTACATTCAGGAGACTTGGAGGACAGAACAGGAAGGTACAAAGTAACCCAAGGGGGAGTCTTAGAAAGAAAGGACACAAAGAATGAGGAAAACACAACCCTTGAACTAACAATTAAGAGAATTTTCCAGAAGTGATAAAAGATACACATCCTTAGATTGGCGCACCCCAAGTTCTAAACAGAATGAGTAAGAACAGATGTAGGTGTGCACCTAGACAGCACACACTGAGACAAAACTGCAGAGACCCAGGACAAAGAAGCCCTTAAAAGCAGCCAAAGAGAACAAAGTAGATTTGTCTGACATAACACAGACTTCTAGCAGCAACAGGAGCCACAGAAAATGCAAAACTATCTTCACAGACTGAGAGAACTGTCAACCTAGAATCCTACACCCAGCTACACTACTATGCAATAGAAAGGTGACATGAAGACTTTTCCAGGCAAAGGAAATCTACTGCCAAAAAACTTCCCTGAAGGATTCGACAGAAGGTACACTTCATGAAGAAGTAAACTGAACCCAGATGGGAAAAAGATGTAGGAAGAGAAAAGCAACAAAGAAACTAGTAAACATACAGGCAAATCTGACCAAGCGTATTTCAGATAAAACAACAAAAATAATCACTCATTTGATGGGCATAAAAATAAGGAAGAACTAAAATTCTAGGCAGAAATAACAGGTAAGACTGACAAAGAGGTAATCAGAGTTCAGGATAAGAGTGAAGATATTCATTAGCCTTTGCGAAATCGAGGACACATTTTAGAATTTAACATAGCCACTAAGACGATATAAGCAGAACGTAGAAGAAAATAAAAAATAATGGAGAAACTTGATCCAAAAAAAAAAAAGAAAAGCATAGAAAAGAGGATTAAACAGCATAAAACAGAAGAGCTGAGAATCCAAACATAATACACCCCAGTAATTCTAAAGGGCCCAACTTTGGCAATAAAGTCACAGACTTTCAGAGTGGGTGAAACCACACATAACTTGAACATACAAAAAGATACATTCTCCAAATAATGGCTCAGAGAAACCGACAATAGAAAGTTGGAAAAAGGATACCAACTGATCACTAATCCAAAGAAAACTGGAACGATATTACTGACTGACAAAGCAGACATTCAAGGGACAAAGCACAATTAATTCATGGTGACAAGGTGAGCCTCCAGGTAGATACAGCAAATACTGACAGGCTCACAGGATCTGACAGATCCACAGCCACCGTGGGACATCTTAACACGCCTCTTCGTGAATGACCAAGGGCATAAAAAACTGGAATGGCACAGATATTCACATAGCACAATTAGCAACTCAATTTAATGGACCATAGCCAATTAGAGAACAGCTAGTCTTTTCAAGCAAACATAAAATGTCCAAAAGAAGACCATGCAATAGCCTGCAAAGAAAACCTCAACACATGTCAAGCAAACTAACTCTGGGCCTGGTTGGCACGCTCGAGCCCGTACGTGAAATTCGACCTGCCAGCTGTTTCTGAAAGAGTCACTGGAACGTGACCATGCTCGTTCACTTACCATTGTCCACGTGTTTGTTCTACAACAGCAAAACTGAGCAGCTGCTCGAAGCTTCAAATATTTACTAGCTGGCACTTGTCTACTGTACAGACCCGATTTCTGACCACAAGCATCCGTATTAGAAACACATAGCACGAGGATCATCTTAAAACTGAACATTTAGAAGTTTTATAACATGCCATTAAAAATCAAAATTAAAAACAATACATCAAAATCCAACTAACATTTGGAACTGCACAACAATAGAAGTGCCGTTATCTTAAAACTCAGGAGCTCAGTGCTCAGGTGATACTTAAATAGTCACATTGGAGATGTCAAAAGTGAATGAGCTGAGCATCCAACACAATTACAAAAAGAACAGGGGCTCCCTGGTAGCGCAGTGGCTAGGTTTTGGCGCTCTCACCACCGCAGCCTGGGTTCGATCCCCGCTCAGGGAACCAGCCCACCCAAAAAAAATTTTAAAAAGAAAAGAAAAAGTACAGAATGATTTTTTTTAAATGAGAAAAAAGCAGAAATTAATTAAATAAAACCAAATAAAATACAGGCATTAAGAAACCCAAAAGCTGCTTTTGGAAAACGGTGCTAGAAACACATTGGAGAAGACTCATCGAGCGCCGAACAGAGGAGGCGCGAAGCACGTCAGGTGCGCCCCAGTCCTGCGGCAGCAGCCCGGACGCCACGCGGCCACGATGCTTACCCGAGGGGTGCAAGGCCGAGGGGCAGAGATCCACCGGGGCCCGCATGGGCGCGGCACGGGGGTCCAGGTAGGAGGGCACCATCACCCACCTGGGGTCGCAGAGCCCTACAGCTGTAGCCCACCGCCATGGTGCTTACCCGAAGGGTAGAGATCCGCTGGGGCCCGCGTGGGCGCGACGCGGGGGTCCAGGTAGGGGGGCACCATCATCCACCTGGGGTCGAAGCCCAGCATCTGGGGGTGGTGCGGGTAGAAGGTGCGCGGCGGGCGGGCGGGCGCGGGGTACACCGGCTGCCAGTGCTGCATCCTGTACAGCTGCTCCTGCCAGGAGAGGCCCAGGTGAGACAGGTGAGGCAGGTGCTGCGGGACAGGACGCTGCCCCCCATGCTCACGTGTGCACGCTCTCAGCTTTCGATCAGGCGGCACAGAAAGCTCTCCAGAACAGAAGACCAAAAGAGGGGACAGGTGAGCAGGTACTCCAGTATGTTACGGCTTTCGGGGTGCAGTCCGTCCGTCTCCCAAACTGGACGGACAGCCATGCCATTGTCACAACCAGAGCCCACATGCTCCTCTGCTCCAGGCTCTCCTGCAGTGACAACTGATCAGCTCACTCCGCAAGGTACCTCTCCTTGCCTAAAGCCACCACCTGACAAAGGTCATCGTCCCTTCCCTCCTCACCACTGCCTTCTTCAATCCATTCTCCACTCAGCGAGCCATCTCTTAACACGCACACGCACGCACACACAGGTCATGCCAGCCCCGTGACACACAGCTTACATGGAGCTACAGGGGGCTGCGGGACCCTGCCCCCCGCCTCTCCAGCTTCACCTCACACGACTGCACTGCCTCGCTCCATGTGGCTGCCTGCCCGCCTTAGGCCTTCCTTGGTCACACACTGAGCCACGCACCTGGGAAGCTCCTGGTCCCTCCATCCCACATCCCAGCTCCTCACAGTTTTTCTTTAGGCTTCAACTTGAAAAGCACTTCCTCTGGGAGGCCTGTCACAAGTCCCTCAGTGAGATCAGGTCCCTGGGTCCCTGTTCTCTGCTCGCACGGCACCAACAGGTCATGAGCTCTGGCTGCTGCTTTGCCACTGAATCCCAAGAGCCTGCATGCAGAGTTCCAGGTGGTTTCCTTGCCCCTCCCTCCAGACTTGGGGGCCAGAAAAATTGCACAAATGGATGAACAGAAAGCAACAGCAGACCAGTGGGCACCAAGGACATGGACTCGGTGAAGTTTCATTTCAGACCCACCAGGTCAGAGACCTCCAAGTGGCCTCCCAAGTGCACTGGGCAGGACTCAGGAGCAGTCAGCCTAGGGGGACAGTGGACTGGGCCACCCACTTCTGTTCTGCCAGCAAGACTGCCCACCAGCCATGGCCTGGGCTGGACTCCCTGGGTGCTCCTTCCCAGGTGCACACAGCACTCAATGAATGGAGCTCTCCCAGCCACACAGGAGGCTGCGAGCCTCCACCCACAGCAACTCCTCACGACCACACCACCCCAGGTCCTCAGGGAACCTGGCCGGACCGTCTGTTTGCCCGACTCCTTCAGGCTGCCGTGGCGCTTTCAGATTTCTCACGGAGGGATGTGCCCACCACTGCCCTCCAGAAGAACCACCTGGAACAACTGTTACCGCTACGTCTAGCTGGAGTTAGTCCAGGTCTCCCCGTCAGTCCCTCCACACAGGCTGTACCACAATACTACAAAAGCGCCGTGAGTGGAGCTTCCTGCTTAGGCCAGGGCCTGCTGGGCTCCTGTAATGCTTGCGAGGAGCCCAAAGGAAGCAGGATCTGGGGAAGGTTTTAAAGGTAACTAAGAGATTCCGGGAAGATGCTCACGACTTGGATTTGTTTCCCTAGGGCACACACGTTCCGAAACATTTTTGGTTATTATTAATAATAATTGCACACCTAGCCGCTGGGCTAAGCACCATCCACGCGTCAGCCCGGTTTCCCACCCGAAGGCACAGCTCATCAGTGATGCATCTGTTCATTTATCCCTCCTGTAAGGCGCAACTGCCGGTGGTTCCAGCTGGGTGTGACGATCACGACAAGAGGTCGGTGTGGTCACAGCCATAACTGCACCATCTTCTTTAGGGCCAAAGGCAGGTCCCTTTTAAGGTCCATGAAATACTAATAAAGAGGACACTGATAACACTAATAAATCAGTTCACGGAGAGGCAGGTATCCCATTTCCCAGCTGACACTAACCTGTCCGAGGCCACCCACACCTAGATGATCCGCACCATTAGGATTAGGATTGGACCCACAGCTCTTTGGTTCAAAACGTCCAAACCCATGCCCTTCACCCAAAGCTGACATGCCTCTGGGCTCTCCAAGCAACTCCCAGGCCTCCCTCCCTCTTGGGAAGGTCCCAGGGCGAGGCTACCACGTACTGCTCTGAACGGCAAACCCCTCTCTTCCAGTGAAGCTACCCCAAGTCCAGTGCACACACCACTGACTCTTCCCTACCAATATCAGACGCAGCTCAGGAAACTACCAACGAAGGTTGTATTCTTTCACATGAGAAATCACTAACACTCAGAGCTGATCTACCAACACCCTAAGTTTGGGCGCGTACGTCCTTACATCGCTGAGGATTTCTGCTGTTTTATTCGAAGGGGGCATGGGGACAGGGAGAGGGGACATCAGCTCAGTAGTCAGGCCTGTTTATAACAACCTTCTAAATGGCTCCTCTGCTTACCTGTTGCTGCTGCTGCTGCTGCTGACGCTGGAATCTGGGAGGGAGTGACTTCTGGTACTTGCTGAACTCCGGTGCAGGGGACCCAGACTCCCGGGACCCCTCCTCACTGTTGCCGCTCTGAGCCACAGCCGCAGGGGCTGCAGGGGCTTCCTCTAAAAACGTGTTGGGAGTTTCCTGGGCAGAGAACTCGGGGGAGCCTAGAAAATGAATGACCAGAAAAATGTCTGTAGTGAGCTTACAAAAGCCTGGCCAACCAAATGTTTAACAGCAGATGCCTTTTCTTGTTGGTACTTCCATTCCTCTGTTAGGCTATTCACACCTGAACCGTGGCACTGAGCTAAATGCTTCTTCACATGCAAGAGCCCATGGATTCCCTACATCATCATCTTTTTAGAGAAAACAAAGGATCCAGAAGTAGGTGGCCTGCCCAAGGTCACAGAGTCAGCGGTGGAGCTGGGATCTGCATCCCTGTGAGAGATTTCATTAAAAAGGAAATCAAAAAGAAAAGAAAAATGAAATGAAAACAAAGGACCCTCACAAATGAGAGAGCAGCCAGCAGCTCAATGACAGCCCACACATCCGCCATCTGAACAGCGCAACTCAACACATCCAAAGCCTGTGACCTGGGAGGACGTCCTTTGGCTGCGCCTTGCCCATTTCTGTATCTGTAACACGGGGACAGCAACTGCACCTACTGCACCGCGCCTTGGAGAGAATTAAAGGAGAGCAGCTGCGTAGCGCATGTGACACAGCGCCTGGCAGCAGTGAGGGTGCAGCCGCTCCCGCCTGTTTGCTCTGAAATCCTCTTCTTTCCTGCCCCCACCCGCTTCGCACCCTTCCTCTTTTTCAGCTTTACGGAAGTATAACTGCATCTGTATTCTTAATCTACTTCAGACATAAAGCATCACGACCCAGTGGTGCTGCGCAGAGGAACACACAGAGGCGGGGTGGGTGCACCCACCAACCCCAGGACCTCCCCGGGGGACCAGCATCCACTGACCACGCCCACACCAAAGCAATCTCCTTCCTGGACTGTCTGCTGCCCCATCTCAGTGAGGACCACAGGACAGGCACAAGCGTCACTCAGACTGCCGGAGAGCCGTCGACTTCTCTGAGTTGCTTGGCCCAGAAGGGCACGGATGACTATCAGACCACCGATAAGACCCCCACCTGAGAAGACTTCAAGGACTGAAACTAACATCAGGCCCTTCTAAAAAGAGTTGACTTTAGTTGGCTTAAGAAAATCACAAGTAAAATAGCTGATTGTGTTTTTTAAAATTGCTGCAAGAGACGTTCTCCATCGTACAGTGCCTTTCAACGCCTCTTAGGCAGCCATGTAGTCCATTCTAGAACTAATGCCAGGAACTGTGCAAAGTGCTGAATGTAGATTATCGTGTGTGGCCCCTCAGCACACAGGGAGGGACACACTGTCATCACTCCACTTCACAGGCAGAAACAAGTCCGAGAGGCTAGGCATGTGGCCAGCTGGTTTTAGTGGTGGACACAGGGCGTAAACCCAAGCCCTCGATCGAGACTGAACCTCTGTAGCAAATGGTGCTCCCCAGCAGCACCTAGTTGTACACCACGGGTTGGGCGAGGAAGCCTGGCAGCCAGCAGCCCAGCATTCGCTCGTCCCTGCAGGCCGAGGGCCCACGGCTTACCTCTGCGGACAGCAGGGCCGCTGTCCTGTGGGGGCGCCTTCTCGGAGCCCGGAGGCCGGGGCGCAGCCTTCCCCGCCTGCCTCTGGGCCTCGCTGGCCCGCTGGGCCTGCTTGCACTTCTGGTCCAGCTGCTTGAGCTTGGCGGCACAGGCGGCCAGCCTCTCCTCGCGGGCTCGGCGCTCCTCCTCCTCCCGGCGCTTCCGGGCTCGTTCCACGGCCTCCGACATCTCTGACTGCATGAACTTCTGCCGTGGGGGTGGCTTGTCCTCTCTGTCCTCCACAGACTGCTGCCTGAAAATGCTGCCCACGGAGGACTTCTGCCAAGAGAAGGAAGTCTCTGATGAAACAGCAGGTCACAGACCCAGGACACAGGGCCACTCTCGCGATGGGACCAGTTCTCCTTCCCAAGACCCTTGAGCACCTTCGAGAGGCCACAGTCATGCGCTGGGCAGACCCAAGTTTTAATCCTGCTCCGTCCTTTACTATGTATTCGGAGTGAGGTTTGCCATCGCTCCGTAACTTAGGTCCTCGTTTGTAAATGGGGAACAAGACAGGGAGCCCCTGGGGCTATGAAGAGGCACTGAAATGTCTGCAAAGCACTCCACACTGTGACTGACACAGAGGAGATACTCAGGAAATAAACCCTCTCACCACTCCTAACACACACACAAAGAGTGGGGCCTCCGTGGCCAGTAAACAAGAGCTGAGGACCACAGTCACCATTTCTTAGTCACAAACTGCTCTGCTCCTTCCCCCCCAAAAATATACAAAGCTCTGGGTATAAAGAGCCACGAGAAATTGAGAGTCACAGTCAGACATAAGAGTTTCCAATAGATTCTTTGTACGTCTACAAAAAGCATCTCTGAAACATGTCTTTTGGATATTCCCACCACCTCTGAGTCCTCACTGGCTGCCAGTCACGCGACAACAAGCAGGGAACGCACGACGCACTGGGCGGACTTCTCATTGAGATCAGAGTGAAGCTGCACGCAGAACGGACGGCAGCACGCGTGATGGGAAAGTTCCGCTGAAGCCAGCCACGAATTCCACTGAGACAGGACTGTCAAAAAGGCTACAACTTCCTGTTTTGAGTGGTGACAGCACAGACAGATAGAGCTGTTCAGTCATCGAACATAAAAAACCAAGATCTATGCCTTTTCTCATGTTAATTAGACCTCCACAAAAGCAATACCAATAAGCAACATTTAGTGGAGTCAAGTTTTCTCATAATCCAGAGACAATTACTACAATCATAAAAGATGATAAACGTCTAATTGAGAAGCGTGAAGGTACTTTTTACATAATATAATTGGACCAGAGTGCACGTTTCTTTCCGTTTGCCCTTGAACCTTAACTTGCATTCATGCTCTATAGTGGCTGTGCACTGTCTTACCACACCACTTATACTGTAATTTACCTCATCCGCAGGTGTTCAATACGCCCTTACAGCTAATCCTTAATGCATATCTGATTAGTACCGTCAGAAATTTCTAGCAATGAAATAGCAGAATCAAAAGGTCATGTGTACACTGTCAAGACTTTAGAATGCCCTAAGATTAGCTATCATTTTATAGACTAAATGCTCTGTAAAATATTTGAATTATGAGTCTGTTCAAAAGCTGGATGCATAAAATTATGAATATTTTATTTGTTGACTTTACTGAGTTAATTCAGTGTTATAAACAGATCAAAGTAAAGCTTTCTTCTGAAAGCTGAGCAACCCCAATACATGAATGAAATTTGGATTAACTTCAGGGTAATTTCCAAGGGTAGCGGGCACCATGTCTATTTTGTTTCATTCGCGTGTCCCCTGCACCTAGCACAGTGGCTGGCACATAATAAGTACTCAATAAACAAGACGTAAGATAACGAGATGAGGAACTTTCATTTTATAAGGAGGTATGGTACAGGAGCCCTCTAAAAGCAGTGTTCTGAAAAGAGCAAGTTTTACCAAGTACACTTAGATTACTGCCTTCACCACCTACAGCTCTGCCCCTCCCGAACAACTGGGTCCCAAAGTCAAAAGGGGTGGCAAAACAGAGTTGGCATCTGGGGCTACGGAACCATGGCGGGCAGAGCCCTGACCGGGTAAGGAGGGTGTCCAGGTGGAGAGGAAGCTGGTGTGGGAGCTAGAGTCTACGCAAGCTGGGTGGGGAGGACGTTCCTAAGGAGAGATGACCCAGCAGGGAAATTCGGGGCATCCACATGAGGCGCTGACATCTGAGTGGGTGAGGAGGGCATCTGTGCAAGGGAGACAGGGTGGTGGCAGAAGTGGGAGACTGGTCAGATATGGGGGACTGACCATGTGAGCGTAAATATGAGGGACAATGGGAGGCAGATTGTTCAGTGGTGGAGAAAAGGGTAACAGCTACGCAATGGGAGGGAACTGGAATGAACTCAGTTTTCTCTACAAATAACAAAAGAGGTGAACATGTGTATGTGGACGCACACGTGTATGTATGCACATACATGCATTCCTTGACTGTCCACTGAGAGGGCCCAGGGACAGGGACACCCCAACCGCAGCGCGCACTTGGTGCCCACACACGGGTGACTAGCATCCTAAGGGCTGTCTCCAGGGCTGAGGCAGGGCGAGGACGGAAGGAGCACACGAGCGCTGCTGGTGCCGGAAAGCAGGATGGAGATGTGAGAAGGGTGAGGACGCCAGTGTACAGACATAGTGAACTTCAAAACGGGCAACACATGAGAACTTACTGATATAAATTAACTGGATGAGAAACAGGGTATTCAGTCTCCAAGCAGCCTCCCCCAAAAGTCTGATCAATTACAAACCTGGAAGGAGTAACCCAGAGCGAGAAACTTGGTAGACACCCCCTCGATCAAAGACCAAAGTGAAGGTTGTCAGAGCGGGAAGCAGTGGAATCATGGTCACCCACCAGGATGCAATGAGGGGTCAGTGCCATTTCTGAGAGGTTCTAGCCAACAAAGGAAATTCTGAACCTACTAATGAGGACCAAACAGACCCAACCTGAGGTGCGTTTCACAAAGTAACTGGCTTGTAATCTCCAAAAATGTCAGTCATAAAAGTTAAGGCTGAGGAGGGGACGAAACAGTAAGGACAAGTAAGGCAGCATGTGTTTCTGAAGTGGAGTCCTTGGCATAAAGGACATTAACGTGACAATTAGTAAAAGCCTAATGGGGCTGAGGATTAGATGGCAGTGATGTAGCAATGCTAATTTCCCAGTTTTGACTGTGGTTACCCAGAAGGAATGTCAATTTTTTTACAAACATTAGTAGATACCAAGTGTTCTATGGTTGAAAGGGCCTGATCAGGCTGGTAACTCACTCTTCAAATGGCTCAGACAATAGTATTTTTTGTATCGTACTTCTAACTTTTTATACGTTTGGGCCTGTTTTAAAATTTTTAAAGAACAATTTTAAATTAAAAAAAGATAATGTCCACCTAGGACTTTGCAGAAACCCAGCCACTGAGCTCAGTGAAGTAGCTAGACGACATGCTGTGGTCTTTGTCGTTTATCTCTGGTCAAATGAATTTGGAGAGAGAGAGGCTCAGATGATCACAGGCACATGATCACAGGCACAAACAAAGACCCTCCAGTGCCCATGGTACCTGGTAGTCAGGGCCTGATGCCCAGCTGTGAAGCTTCCTGGAAGGCGGCTGAGGTTCCGGCACCTTCCGCACAACCCGGCTCATGCCCACTGTTTCACCCCATTCCTTGCCTTCCTCTTGGGTACGCTTGGCATCGGCGCTGTCTGCAGAGCTCATTGACAACTGCCGCTGCCTTCTAGGGTCCCAGCTGTTCCTAGGACAAAGAGCACTGAGTGTCAGTGTTCCCAGTCAGCCCACCACGGTCAGAGGTCCCTAGCCAGGTTCTATATACCAATTTCCATAATCAGAACAGACCTAATTCGCACCCCCTCATGGGTGACAGACAGAACATGCCCAGAACACCAAAATTCAGCACCATCATTTACTAAGTCCCTCTTACACACAAAGCTCCAGGCAGGATATTTCACATCCATCATTTCATTTATTACCAAAAAAAAAAAAAAAAAAAAAAAGTCCTTATTCCCCTCACTTTAAAGAGTTGGTAACTGAGTTTTGCTGAGGTTTGGGAGCTCTTCTCCCAGAAAAAAAGCTAACAGATTTAAACCTGGGACTCCAGATGAAAGTCCTTCTCCTTATACTATCGCTCATGGTCTGGGCTTTGCATAAAGAAAGTGCTCAGAAACGCTCCTCAAAACAGCAAAAGATGGCTCACTGAATGATGGCATAATCAAGACAAGCAAAGCACACACAGTGTGGAGGAGGAGGAGCCTCCACCTGGAGGCTATGGGAAGGCTCACAGAGAAGGGAATTGTGCAGTGCCATCTTTACATGCCGCGGTGAACAGGCACCAGGCCACACAAACGAGCACATGCTGAGCAACTCCTCTACGCACAGTCGCCCAGTAAACCTGACAGGAGCTCAGAGGAAAGCAGGGAGTTGGGTCTGGCTACCCTGTGAGTGTCTGCACGTCTCCACGCACATACAGGTACGTGAGTGGAGGGAAGTTAAGGCAGGTGAGCTGGATTAGGAGATCACAGCAGGGCAACCATCGCGAGTGACTCCTGACTTCACTTTGAGAGACCAGGAAGACGTGTGGCTTTAGAAGACCACCAGGTAAGGCATGAAGCATAAGGAGAAAAAAGGCAGCCACGCTGGCAGTCCACAAAAGAAAGGATGCTGGTCCCAGTGGCCCCAGAGAAAACAAACAGGAAGAAAGGGAGTCAAGGGAAGTTTCAGGAATCTCTGGGGTTGAATATCATCAGCCAGCTCAGAGAACATCAAACAAATGGCAGGCTTAGGGAGGAAGTGCTCGCAATTTGAGGTGTCCTTGGTCATAGGCAGCAGCAAAGCTGGGTCTAAACTCCATGTCTAACTCTTTCAGTTGAATATTTAATCAACATCAACTAAAAGAGGGGGTGGGAGAGAAGAGACGGGGTCTCAAATACACGGTGATGGAAGGAGAACTGACTCTGGGCGATGAACACATAGCACAACACATAGACGATGTATTGTAGGATTGCACACCTGGAATCCATGTAATATTTACTAACCAATGTCACAATACACTTAACAATAAAAAAAAAAAAGATCAACTGAAAGAGACAAACAGTGTCCTAGGGCTCCAATAAATCTGTAAAATTTTATGTCTGCCTTTGGCTTAAATGCTTGGTCACATTTCCTTCTGAGCTTAGTGTCCCCAGAACTGACCCACAGACAGTCCCCAAGTGCATCCAAAGCTACAGTTAAAATCAAGCTTCAGTTAAAATAAATTACAGAAGCTACAGTCGGTTCACTATGAACCACCAAAGAATGAGGAGCAGCTTCCCCAGAAGAGGGGCACTGACTTCAGGAACTTTGACGTAAAAGATGAAATAACGAAGAAAAAGACTTGTAGACTCAACTGCATAAATATTCCATCACTGACAATAATCAGAGACATATTAAAGCATTACTATATAAACAATATAAAACCACATTTTTAAAAGAAAAGCCTAGGTCTAACAGATAATGTATGAAGGAAACAGGGAATTGCACACAAAGGAAGACACTCATATTTGCTGGTATTCAAAAAGAGGCAAATGAAAGCAACCAGGGGCACTATTTTAAAAGTATAAGCCAATGCGACCAATACCATGATAAAACCAGAAGGACTAACGTACAATGAAGTTTTTTCCCAATGGCATGAGCAATAATAGTTCAATAAAATGATCCAACATAAGAGAGACAAGACCAGCGTGGTCAAATTAGTTTAGAAAATCTAGCATACCCTGCTTACTGCTTGTCCTGTCTCCCCAAAGAATCCCAACTTGCTTCAGCAGGTCCAGCCCAGGCTGTGAGCAACTCTGGAGTAAAGGAGGAAGTTGATCCAGGTGGTTTCCCAAACTTGCTCGACCACAGAAGCCTTCTGGGGCATGGCACCCATAATCAATATGCAGGACAAGTGGTCTACACAACACACTTGGGAAAACACTGGAAGAGTGGTTACAATCACCAGGACTCGGCCTGCCATGCCCGGATGCAAATCCTGGGTCCACTCCTGAACAGGTGTCACCAGTAGCTATCGTCCTCTCACATGCGAAAGGAAACATTGTCTGCCCCGTGGGTTTGCTTGTAGCTAAGAAACACAGTTGGCATGGTGACCAGCACACAGCAGTACCAGTAAGTACAATGCATTTACATCCTCCAAAGTCAGGTTCCACCGGAGCAGAACTACAAGAAGGGATGCGGAGCCTTACCACTTTGGCCTGCCATCCTTCACAACTTCTTCCTCCTCTTCATCATCACTGAACTTCAATTTCTCAGAATAGTCCACTTCCTCATGGAGGCCTACAACAGGAGGTGGGCCAGGAAGAATGAGAAAAAATGAGAATCTCAACAGTGCCAGGGTTGTGCCAACCCAACTGAGGAACGGGGCAAACCACCCAGCTGCCACCACCAGAACCAATTGCCAATGAAAATGAAGACAATTCTGGCTTCTGGTAATAGCAAGGTTGCCTGGTCGGTTCTTAAATTTGGGCAAAATAGTTTACAAATGTATGAGAAGGTGCGGGGCGCGAGCAGAAAGCAGGCAGGGTCCAGAACCCAGACAGGAGCTTACCAACGCAGTGAGAGCTAAGAGTTACCGTTCTGACTAGGGTGTGGCTCCCCAACCCCTGAGTGGCTCACGTGGCAGACGGTGTCCATCACTGATGAGTATGCACACAAAATGTAGTAGACCCACACAATGGAACTGCACTGGGCCACAGAAAGGAATGAGTACTGACACGTGCCACATCGTGAACCTTACGAACATCAGGCTAAGTGAGAGAAGCCAGACGCGAGAGGCCACATATCATATTATATGATTCCATTTATAATGAAACGTCCAGCAGTAAATCCAGAGACAGAGAGGAGAGCAGCAGGTGCCAGAGGGTGTGGGCGGGGGAGCTGGGGGCAGTTGGTGACTAGAAGTGACTGCTAATGGGAAAAGGGTGTCTCTTGTGGGTGAAGGAAATGGTCTGGAATTGGATACTGGGGACGGTGGCACAAACATGTGAATGTACTAAATGCACTGAATCACATCTTTAAAGAAGAAGACATCAACAACAAAAAGCCTAATCTATAAAGAGGCAGAGTTAGAACTGATGAAAAAGCAAGGGCATATATATGCTGTCTAGATGGTCACTTTAAATACAAATATTTGAGAGGAGGAGGACAGAAAAAGAAACACCATGAAAACAATACATAAAGTTAGAGCAATGATATAAACATGGGACAGAGCAGACTCCAAGACAAGATGTATCACTAGAGATAAAGAACACTTGAAAACAATACAAAGGATCAATGTCAGAGTCACAAAAATTATAAATATGCATATGCCTAGTAACAGATTCAAAATAAACGGGCAAAAATTGGAGAAAAAGATAAATCCGCAATTATAGTGGAGAGTTAAACACCCCCTTTTTAAGCAACTGATAGAACAAGACAAAAGCATCAGTGATTATATGAACCGCTGACACGTGTGCGTACAGGCCATGATTCCAAACTGGAATGCACATTCTTTTCAAATGCACTTGGGATTTTCACCAGACAGACCATATCGTGGTCATAAAGTGAGTCTCAGTAAGTCAAAAACAAACCTGAAATCATTCAGAGTGTGCTCTCCCATAATGGAATGAAGTCAGAAATCTAGAAAGCCCCAATAATTAAAATGAACAGATCAATGAAATAGAAAAAACAATCAAATAAAGGAGAAAATTAAAGCCAAAAGCTGTCTGTTTATAAATATTAATAAAACTAGTAAGTCTTTGGCAGAAGTGAACCTAATTATCAGAAATGAAATAGGGTCTATCACTATAGATAGTACAGACATCAAAGGAAAAGGAATATTATCCACAACTTTACACCAATAAATTAAATTCAAAACAAATAAACAAATCCCTTGAAAACTTATTAAAAACTGATACAAACAACACAGTAATCTGAGCAGCCCTGTACTTAATCAAAGAAGTCCAACTTTATTATCACAAATAAAGGAAAATTCCAGGGCTAGACTGTTTCACTGGCAAATTTTATCAAGCATTAATGAAAAAAAATAATACCAATCTTACAGAAATTTGCTTAGAAAGTAGAGAAGAAATGAACATTTTCCAACTCATTTTATGAGCCCAGCATAACCTGGTATCAAAACCTAAAAAGCTATTTTAAAAATACATTATAGACCCAAAACCACAGTGAATATACACACCAAGAACCTTGATAAAATATCAGCAAATTAAATCAATGTATACAAAAAGGTGGTTTATTCTAGGAATGCAAAGTTAGTTCAGCATCAAAAAAAATAAATCAATGCAATCTACCAGATTACCAAAAATAAGGGAAAAAAATTGTATGATCACAAAGACAAGAAAAGTATTTAACAAAATTCAATACATACACATTCACAATTTAGAACAAAAATATTCAGCAAACTAGAAATGGAAGGGAACAGCCTCAATCTAGCAAGGAATATTTCCAAAAAACCCACAGCTAATATATAATATATTAATGGGTAATACACTAAACACTTTCTCTCTAAGATCAGAAACAAAGAACTTGAGTACACTGTATTGGAAGCACCACAGTGCAGTCATGTAAGAAGAAATAAATGCCTATGTTCTGAAAAGGAAGACGTAAAGCTGTCCCTGTTTATAGACAACATGCTGGTTTATGTAGACGACACTAAGAAATCAACAAAAGCTAGTAACTAACTAATGAGTGCATCCAGTAAAGTGTCAAGTACAAGGTCAAAGCACAAAAATCTACTATTTCTACAAAATATTATCAAACACCTGAAAGTGAAATTTAAAAAAAGAAACAATGTCATTTATAATAGCATCAAAACACATAAAGTACACTTAGGAACAAACTGAACAAAAGGTGCTCAAAGACTGCTACCCTAAAAACTACAAAACTCTGTTGTGACAAATGAAAAGACCTAAGAAAGAGATTCATCAGGTGCCTAGATGAAGATTCGAAATTAACATGTCATTCATCCAGAAATAAATTTAACACAGTCCTAACCAAAAGGCCTGCAGGTTGATTCTAAATTTATATGAAAACAAAAAGAACGTAGAATAGTCAAACAATCTTACGAAAGAACAAAGCTGGGAAATTTACACTACCTGAATTTAAGACTTACTATAAAGCTCCAGTGTGGCACCAGCACAGGGTTGAATAAACACATCAATGGAACAAACAGGTCCAGAAATAGACCTACACTTACATGGTCAAATGATTTTTTGGTGAAAGTGCCAAAGAGTTCAATAGGGAAAGGAAAGTCTTACCAACAAATGGTGCAGAACAACTGGATGTACTTAGGGAAAAAATGAACCTCAACTCCTATCTTACATCATACACAACAAGTAATTCAACACAGATCATAGACCCCAAAATACATCTGAGTTAAAAAACTATAAAACATAAGGGAGTATCTTCACCACCAAGGGGAAACAGATTTTTTTAGACAGGACACAAAAGTAATAACCATAAACAACCCAAATTTATAAATCAAACGTCATCAAAATGAAAAACTACTGCTCATCAAAACAGTGCTAAAAAAATGGACAAAGCAGACAATGGGAAAAAAATATCTGTGAAATATAAATCACAAAGGACTTGTACTATACCACTCAAAAAGGAAAAAAAAAAAGATATACCAGTAGCCAAATAGCACACGAAAACAAGTTCATCGTCATTAGTCATTAGCAAAATGCAAATTAAAAGCACCGTGAGCTACCACTACACACCACCTGAATGGCTGAAACTAAGAAGACTAACACAGAAGTGTTGTAAGGACACAAACAACCAAATTCTCACCCATCACTGCTGGGAGTGGTGAACTGGCACAGCCACCACGGCAGGGGTCTGGGTGGTTCTTAGAAACCTAATCACACACCTACCCTTTGACACGATAGTTCCATTCCCAGATATTTACTCAAGAGAAAAAAGAAAATATTATCCATAATGAAACCTTTGAATGCACAAACAAGTTATAGTATATTGGTAAGATGAAATACATCCCAGTAATTAAAAGCAACTATTGATACATAGGTCAGGCAATTCATTTTGTGAACTCGTCCTAGAGAAGGTGCTCCACACCTCACTGCTGAACGTCACTACGGTCGCCTTCGAAGTCCTCCCCTCGGGAAGCCGGGCACCGACGCCAGCGCCTAGTCCACCCTTCAGAGCAGTTTGGGAACTCTTTCTGGAATGGTCATCGGAGCTGTCGTCGTCCCCAAAAGCTGACAGTTAAGTCTGTGAACTTTTGCCACCGTGTGCTTCTGATGACAGCACTGTACAAACGACACTGCTCTGAAGGGTGGACTAGGCGCTGGCGTCGGTGCCCGGCTTCCCGAGGGGAGGACTTCGAAGGCGACCGTAGTGACGTTCAGCAGTGAGGTGTGGAGCACCTTCTCTAGGATGAGCGCGAAATTCATTGTCCGACCTCCTCTACTGAGCCTGGAATCCACGGGCCTGCAGCCCGGTACCAGGGAAGATCCGTCAGAGGAGGGGGAGGCCCCGGGCAGAGCGCGGAGGCGGCTGACACAGAAGTGACTGGGGTGATGAAGGTCAGGTGGCCTATCTTGATGGGGGTGTGTTACAGGAAGTGTATCTATTTGTCAAAACTGTACATTTAAGATGTGTGCCTTCCAATGTAATTACAATTTACTTGAAAACGCCCAAAAAGACCTGTACAAGAAAGAAACCAGCCAGGGGACGGGGCAGGGGGAAGAGGAGACAAGAACGGCAGAACAGTGGTACGTGCTGAAGCTGGGGTTGCTTTACACTACTTTGCTTTGTTTAACCTTTCCATTGTAAGAAAAGTCTTTTTAAAAGGTTAATGATAAAATCTGCCATGGCCCTAAAACCAAGACCAAAGCTGAAAAGGAGACACGGGCGGGCCCGGAAGCAACCGCTGGTCTGTGGGTGCGGCAGACGGCGGCCGTTGCTCCCCACGTGCACACCTTCGCCCCGGGCCGGCTGAGGGAGACTGCACGACGGGGTTTCCACCCTTGGTGATAAGCAGAGATGGACTGCAGGCCTGCCTTCCCGAACCAGCGGTCATGAGCCCTCCGGGAAGCAACCCACCTGCCCAGCCATCGTCAGCATCGGTGTCCAGGTCATCCAGGCCCTTCAGGTTTTCTGCATTGATGATGGTGGGCCGTGGCGCCCGTTCCACCAGCTGCCTCAGTGGACGGATTGGGCGAGTCGTTCCCAGCCTGCTTTCTTTTCTGATGACAAAGAGAAGAGTTAAAGACGCTGGACTTGTGTCAAGTATACAGATGGCAGCAAAAACAAACACTCCTCAGAAATTACATCTTAGATTGCAAAAGGCTCATGTTTGCGTTTCATACTTAAGTCATCTCCTTTTAAAAAGAAACATGTAAGGGGGGGTTCCCTGGCGGTGTAGTGGCTAAGGCTTCAGCGCTCTCAACGCTGCAGCCTGGGTTCGATTCCCAGCCAGGGAACCCGCCTCGCCCCGCAAAATAGAAACACATAATGAGCAAATGTGTCGCAGAGAGTTCTGCTCCATCCTGCAGCCTTCAGTGCCCAGCGCTAATGCCTAGGGCAGCAGCAATAACCACAGGCCACAACTTTAGCCAGACTCTCACCCAGCCCTGATCCCGCCATCCCACACCCTGAGGGTCTGATTGGTTTTGAGATTCGCAGTGGCCCCCACAAGGCAGAGCACTTCCATCCGGCAGCCCATCATCCTGTCCAGTTCACCAGCAGCGGTAATCTCGTGTCTACAATGCAAGAGCCTTACCCATCTTGGTCATTCATCTGGAACTGTCTAAAAGGAACACGGGGTTCCAGGCGGAGCTGCGGAAGGGGGAAGGAGCCTCGTTCCACTGTACCCTGGTTCTCTGATGACTGTGGCGAACACATCTGAAACACAACATCAATGAACAGGATTTTCTGGTAATGACCCAAATTCTAAATTCCACCTGCGTTAGAATTTGTTTTGGAAAATAAAAAGTGGGAGGAAAACAGGAAAGTCTTGGGGTTTCCCAATTAATCCTGCCACCATCTCCCCCATTTCTTTCCTGCTGTCAGTAAGTAAATCTGGGGATTTGTGTCTTGGGAAATGCCTGCCTCTCCTTTTTCGAAAGAAACAAGGCTGAAATAATATCCGCATCACCAGGGAAAGAAGCCAGAGGCCCTTCAGATTTGAAAAGTGGGAGAGAGAATCCAAAACTAATGGAAACCTCCAAAGCAGGGCACCAGGGCAGAGTAGGGTGGGGAGGGAAAGCCCCAGGTGGACATTCAGCCAAGCGAACTAGGCTCTGTGGGAACTGAATGCTCCAACGTCATGGGGAAAGACGTGCACACTCTGAAGACTTACAAAAGCAGGAAGCATGTCATGGTATGTAGGTGGGTGGTATACATTCCCCAAGAACTGTGAAGCCCCTTTTCGGACAGGCTGAGCCGGGCGGAGAGAGGGGTCCTTAGAATCGCTGGTGCATGCCGAGGAGGGGGCTCCATCTCCCGCACTTGAGTTCCTGCTGCCCAGCTCAGTTGGGGAGGCGCTCAGAGACGTGGCAGAAATTATGTTTCGCCCACCGCCCTCCCTCCAGCTTGTCACATCTGGAAATGGAAAGGGGGCAAAGGGGAGAGGACAGAGGAGGGGGGAGGAGTATATGAGGTTCTGAAGGTCAAGGGACCCCTCATTCACCCAAAAAAATGAGAAACAAAAACAAAACAAAAAAAGTGAAGAGTCAAGTTGACTGGTCAGGTCTGTGAGGGAAGGTGGGGGGCAGACATCTGGCCAACGAGCATGAACTTGCTGAGGGAAGTCTGATTGTAAGACAAATACAAAATCAGGTCCACTTGGAGAGAAGGCACGTGTGAGCAAGACGTGGTCCTCGTGCAACAACAGAAACCACACACGCCCATAGAGCTCACGCCCCAGAGGAGCCAGACAGCCCTGATGGGCACAGCTACGGGTGATCCCCCCCACACACACTGACTCAGGGTCAGCACTGTGCTCAGCACTGAACCTGACATTAACACTGGCACAGTTCCAACTCCCTTTGACGGCAGCACCTCTCGTCAGAGAGCTCTGCCCAGCTCACAGGACAAAGCAGGGCCACTCTCACCCCAGGGCACAGAAGGGTCTGGAGCCAGCCCATGGGGCCTGTGCCCACCCCTGCTCCTACAGGGCACAGAGGAAACCTGTCTGTACTCAGTGCTTTCCACCTGCAAACATAGCAAGACCTGGCGGGATTCTAGGCCACGGAGAAATCACACGAGCCAAGGACTCCTCTTTTTAGTCAACTTTTGGTTAGGGTTTGAAACGTGAAAGGGCCCCTGAGTGGGTGACTCCTAAAAGAAAGAAAGTTGGGATGGGAGCCCCAAAATCAGGGTCTGCTCCAGCCCTTGTGTGAGATCCTGGGTAAGTCCTGTGGTCACACCCTGGCCATGTGCTTGTTCAACTTTCCCAAATGGGGAGATGGAAGTGACCCCAGAAGCTTCTCCTAGTTTCAAATGTTTATAGTCCTACAAAGCAGTTCATCTTAATTAATCCCAGAAAGTTGTAACTCTTGGCCTACAAAATTTGAATATGTATTTGGAGTAGACAACATAAACCAGTGTGGGCCATTGAGAAGGCGGGGTGTTTTAAGTAAAGCTGCAGAGTGATCATTTCATTTCCAGGATATCAGCTCTGGCACAGGAATACCTTAGGGATTAATCCAGATAAGCAAACAAAAGTCATCCCCTCCCCCACCGCCCCTAAATACAAGAGACATTTCAGAATCTCTGGTTAGAACAGATAGAAAAACTCATTCCTAAACACCACCTTAACCTCTAAGCAGCCAAGGCATCTAAGACAAAACACCCAGCAATCATTCCTACATAAGCCAGCAGGCTCCTTGGCCAGACTCCAGAGGAGGGGTCGGGGGGCCACATTAACAATCCCCAGGGGAACATGTTAACAGAGAGAGATTCTGAGTTAGCTGGGGCAACGGAGGGCTGGAAATCAGACTTTTTAACAAACTCTCCAAGTGATTATGACAGGATTCAGCTAGGTTTGGGAACCTTTGGTTTAAAACACAAGCTCCTGAATCAGGAACCAAGTTAATTGGCCCTTGGTCCGACGTCACCATGATCGCGTAAGCACAGTACAACTAACATTCGGTGACAGCTGAGAAGGGGGACGGACATGGCCCATGCAAATGACAAGAAAGCAGGAGTGACCTCCAGACCAGCCTAGGGAGTAAGTCCCACAGATGCAGAGGTCAATACCCATGCTTTCTAGGCAGGGAGCCTGGCCCCAGGAGCAACGGCTCCCTGAGAACCGGCACACTTCTAAGAGGGCAGGAGACGAGAGGCCATGACTTGTGCCCAGCCAGCGCTGCGGTTCACTTACTCTGAGGGCGGAGGCTTGGTCCTGGCCCATACGACAGATCTAAGACGCCCTTTTCTTTGCCAGCCTTGTCCTGCCCGCCAGCTGCTTTCAGCGTCGGAAATTCCTCGGGAGAGAAGGATAACAGTCGGCTTGAGCCCCTTAAACCTGTCAAAAAACCGGGAAGATTCATGGAGCAAGTAAGATCAGCACCAGCAGCTCCGCACACTGCCTGGAAGGACGCTCATCTGAAGCGCCGTGCTGTGCTGTGCTGATGTCCGTGCTGGCAGAGTGGCACCAGGGCTCTCTAAGGCCCCCCAGATACAGACTGCACAAGGCCCCCTGCCAGCTACCAACGGGCAGGAGCGAAGATGGCACGGCCACTCCACCCAGTGCTCCCTGCGCCTGGGAGGAGGACCTAAGGCAGCCTGGGAGGAGGACAAGAGCCATGTTTGGTAAAATCTGCTCAAGGAAGTCACCTGCTTTCATGGGGAGGTGATGCCAAAAGAGGGTGCCCCCACCCCAAGCCTCCCCAAAGGCCTCGGCCCTAGATGCCCACTCGCGAGCACCTCTTCACGTCTGTCCTTGCCCGTTTACCGTTTTCCACAACTCCTCGAGCCTGTGCGGCGAACACCTTACTCCTACAGTCCTGGGAACCATGTCTTTCTTTGTTCTTTCGTTCACTCCCCAACACTACGACTCCTTCAGAGAAGACGCCCTTTCTTAATTTTGCTCCCCTCCCTCCCAGGGCTTGGCCGTGGGGACCGGCAGTCATCTCCTGGACGAACAGGGAATAAGCACGGTGCGTGGTAGGGCCCAGAGCAGGGTCCAGTCCTTTGCTATGGAACACACAGCCCACGTCCGACATCGTGTGAACCGAGTGACAGTGCCGTCGCACAGCATGGCGTCCAACCAGGGCTGTCCCTGGAGAGTAAAGCCGCTTCCCACCTGGTGCCATGCTTGGTGCTGACTCAGGCCCTACGGCAGACCGTGTTCGTTTGCCAGCCCCTTTCGGGAACAGGGCCAGGGCCAGGGCCAAAGGAGCCCGCCGGCGCGGTAACATCATTCACCAGTGACTAACCTGAGGGACAAGCTCCCAGGATCATAAAGGAGCTCCCTGCTCTGGGAAGGGGACTGTGACTCACAGAGTCACCCCATTATATTAAGAATCAGGAAGAATGAAATTTGAAAATTATGCTTTAAAAATACGGTAGATTATTGGGGGTGGGGGGGCAAATGCCCCGTACTTTGTTTCTGCCTCAACAATCACGAAGGTATTGTCATAAGCATGAGTTAAACTTACCCTCAAATCTCAAACCAAAGCAGCATCATTCCCAAGGTTTCGATGCTCTGTAATGTCCACCCACCAATCCCTCGTGCCATCTGTTCTCTGCCGTGAGAAATGAAGGCAGTAAAATCAGCGGTTTCTCCTAAGGTCCCAGATCGAGCTATCGGCAGTGTTGCCAGCACCAGAGCCCAGGCCCTGTGCCATGGCCTCTGCCTGAACCACAGTCAGGCTCCTGGGTCCTTTCCAGGTGAAACAGACCAACCAACTGCCCTCTACATGGATAGGGTCCATCAATGCAGGAAGAGTTCTTCCGAAAATGTTTGTGGGCAACACGCCCCCCAAATCCCCATAGCACTGATGGCATCACAGGTGCCAGAACAGGAGGGGGACCCAGACGCCTGAGTCCCACCCCAGCACATGTCTGTTCTTACCTCTTGGGCCACTAGGTTCTGCCACCTCCCATGTGAGCTACAACACGCTTACAGAGTTATTTTACTATTTCAGAATTTCCTAACTTGTGTTATTTTTGATAGGCAACACGATCACAAGGTTTAAAAGTAAAAAGCCATTAAAAGGTAGAAACTGAAGGCTTCCTCACATCTTCATGCCCTCGAAAAGTAAGTGCTTTCCCGTCCCCTCCCTCCCTCCCTCCTTCCAGGGATTTTTTTAAAATGCACATACTACGTTTTTTAGAAGCGTATTTTCTTATCACCCCTTTTCTGCACAAATGGTAACACACCCAACATACTATTAATATTCCGCACTTTTTTCATTTAAGAATATACTCTAGACATCTTACCATATCAGCAGAAAGCTGCTTTTTCCTAATAGCCAAACAGGATTTCACTGACATCCCATAATTTGATAGATATTTCAAGTGACTGTTTCCAATCTTCTGCTATCACAATGCGGGAGCGAATACTCCTGTGTGTCATTTCGTACACAGGCAATGTAATTTACAGGGTGATTTCCTCCAAGGAGCACTGCTGGGTCAAAGGGGATAAGCAGCAACATTTTGATAGGCAGTGCCAAATGGCTCTCCCCATAGGGACGGCACCAATTTACATCATTTTTTGTTTTTTGTCTTTGTAGTTGTTGTTTTAATTTAAAAAGGCTACAGAAAGCCAAAGAACCACTGCCAACAGTCTAGCAAATGCTCTTTAAAAGCCTCTTTAAAGACCTAGTTGGACCTCGCTGTCCTGCCCCTCCCCCTCCCCCTCCCCCAGCTGCGGACTGGGAGAATCCATGACGGGTGAGGCTCGCGCTCCCACTGCCCCTGGGGAAGTCTGGAGCGCTTGGCTCTGCCCACAGCTGCTCTGGCACAGAGTCACATGTCATTCCCACTGGAGACTGAGGGAAAAAGTCTCCCTCACACCGTGTCTCCAACCCGGAAGAGGCGTGTCCCCTAGGCAAGGGGACAGGGAGGTCTGGGGACAGTGACGTAGCTCTTTTCTACATACAGGTGTAAGCTGCCAAAGGTGGAGTCTGGAGAAACCGTGGCAGGCACAGACACAGGGAAGGCAGAGGGCGACACCAGACAGGGGCAGGAGGGAAGGGGCAGAAGTGCCGCTCTGCAGGACAGCAAGTACGGATTTCTCTCAACGCCGCTGACCTGGGCCTGCATTCTGAAAGGGCTCCAGGGTCAGCGGCATTATGAAAAGAGGGGGGAGCCTGGTGACACTCTCTCTGCTCAGGCCCCCTGCTCCCTCCGGGCCCTAACGCAAACGTGCCTTGGAAGCCACGTGCATTTGCCGTTCAGCGTTCATTTAAAACTGCAACCACTTCCCCCTTCTGCTAGTCTCCCCACCCTTCCCTACTGACTGCAGCAACAGCTCGGCTGACCAGACTCAGGGTTGTGCCTGGGTCAAGCACAGCCCCGACAGTACTAAATGCCACGTGGCCCTCTGAGCGCTCTGCAGTTACTGCCTACAGTGGGCCGCTCAGTCCCCAGGGCTGGCTGACGTATCAGCCCAGGCGTGAAGCTAACGCCACAGCGTGCAGCCCGGGAGAGCGACAGATGCGCGTCGGCAGCATGGCTGAGCAGGTAGGTACCAGTTCCATCAGCAGCAGAGCTGAAGTAAAGAACATGGGCCGGCTGCCCAGGTCTCCTCCACACCCCTCGGGAGGCATGTCTAGCCGTAATACTCAATGTAATCGAAGAGCTGACCCGTTTGCAGAATCGGCGCGTCCACCCCGGGGCAAACACGAGGGCTCCACAGAGCAGTAACTCTCACGAAGAAGATGCACAAAGCTTCAGGCCCACGACAACCTTGTCCCAACAGAATAGTCAAGAAAAGGTACTCATCCCTCCTGCCCACCCACCCCAAGTCCACACACACTCACTCACCACCTTCGTGTCCTACTGGCTTTCCATTCAGCTGTGCCCATGACTTTGGTCCACCTGGCACTGAATTTGTATTCTGAAAAAAGGGAGAGAATTAGAAGAGAGCTTGCCCGTCGGCCCACTGTCCAATCACTGGGCGAGTTAGGACGCTGTGCCCACGAGTCGCACCTTAGCATCCATCACTGCACCGCATGCCCACACCCACCTGCTGGGCAGCGCCCAACCAGAGGCTTCGTGCAGCACGCCCTGGGAGCAGCAGCCCGCTGTCAGGAGCGGCCCAGCCCGCGTCACAGATGAGGAGCAGGGTGGAGGGGAAGTGCCCGGTTCAGAGTCATACAGCTAGTTATACAGCAGAGCCAGGACTCAAACCCACATCCACCTTCATTCTGTGATCTGGAACATTCTGTCAGGTTGCCTCTCCTGCCCACACAGAGCTACTTTGTCTTGGTACAGAAATGAAGAACAAATCCCAATTCTAGCACGTCTCTCAGAAACTGTGCCACTGCTAACACAGGACACAGACACAGGAAAGCCAATGGGCCTGACCTGCTGAATGGCCACTGCGCCCCTTTCCATCCTTCTACAAAGTACAGCTCCCCGAAGGAGAGGCCCTCCTCCCATAGGAGGAAGGCACTTACCTATTGGCTAACCCTGTGCCTAAAGCTCACGAGGCGCCAGGCATCACGCCAAGTACGTACTGTGATCAAATCCTCCCGACGGAGGCTTAGGAAGGAACAACTAACTGGACGTGGACACCCTGCGAGAGAGGCAGGACTAGGGCTTGTCCCCAACCTGCCTGTGTCCAAAGCCCTTTCCCGTCCCCAACCAGTGAGCTCATCTGCCTTGCTCAACAGCATTCAACTCCATAGCTCTCCCCCTCCAAATGAAGGTAAAGATACAGAAACAAAGCTCATTGGGCTTGGATACCAGATTCCACGATGACCCCTCTCCACACACTCCCTCCCCTTTCCAGTCCACCCTGCATCACCACCACCCGCACTCAAGGCAGAGGCTGTCTCTCGTCTTCAGTGCAGAGCCGATCAGGTCTAACAGCTCATTTACTTACCGGAGTTGGCCTGAATGCCTGACATGGGGGCCTGGGAATGCCCCCAGATCTTCCCCATGGAACCACAGAAGGGGGCAGTGCAGCTGGGGCTGGACATCCCTCAGGAAGGGGTGCACCTCCAGACCGAGCAGGAATCGGAGGAGCACGGGGCCAGCCCACAGCCTCCCACTTGGTGTCTGCAGCCACAGGGATAACGCCTTGCCCTCACCCACCAAAGGCACTAAACTGGAAGAAACCCCTACAGGGCCAAGGGGGGGTGTTTCTAAATGTGTTGGTAAACTTCGTCCCAAGCGTAGAACAGAACTGCTGTAAAAGGGGAGGTGAAGTTTTCGAGGTTGGAAAACCTGGGGAATCTCACCTTAGCAATCTCAGCATGTGGGAGACGACCAGGTAAGGCTGAGCACTGGGAGGGCAGCCCGGCTACCCCAGGGTGGGGCTCTCAGGTGGCTCCCTCAGCAATCTCGGCAGATGCCCAGGCCACAACCCAGACTCTCCAGTGCAGGGGTCCGGGCACATGTACTTCCAACAAGCGCCAAAGGCCAGTTTGCTGTACGGCCAGGGCCTAAAAACTGTGGCCCCACAATCTGAGCTTCAAGTTCTGAGAAACGAACTCAACTCAATATACTCTGATGGTCAGCAGGCCCCAGTGGATTCGGGCCAACAAGTATGGACTCTCACATGAATGTGATTTTTTTCTTCTTCTTAATTTCAAAAGCATAGTTCAGAGTTGGATTGGGTGTCCTTCTGGCAAAGCTGTAAAACGATGTCTCTGACCTCCTACTGCCCAGGCAGCAACACAAAACTAAAACACGCTAGTTCAGGTTGTTTAAAGAGAGCTGGTGTCTAGATCGTCTTTTGATCTTCTAAAAGATTCAGAATTCTCATCAAGGTTTCCAGCTACCAGCTAAGTATGACCTCACCCTGACCTCTGTAACTCAGACAGACTCTGAAGGACTGAGCATATTAGGAGCTCTTGCTTAGTTAAACCATGACTTTCTGTTTAGGAAACACTTTAAATGCATCAACAAATAAGAGTTACATCTGGGTGTTTCCCAAAGTGTGTTCTGCGACACTACCAGTCCCTAGAGACATTGTTAAAAAAAGGTTTTCTGAGATAAATCAATTTGGGGACTGCTGTCCTTTGTGTCCTCTTTTTAGAGAGTCGCAGTACACGCACACATTGGCATGTTAAAGATGCCAAAAAGTGCACCAGTAAAGGCGGCTGCTTGTTTTGTTTCCCAAACTCATCTGACCACGTGGCCTCACACTTACTGTCTGCTTAGGGCACTGGCTTCGAGGAGCGCATGTGGGGGAGCCCTGAGCTGGCTCGTGAGCAGCCTGAGCAGCCTCACCACCACGCAGGGCAGCAGGAATCAAATCAGCCATGTAGCCTACTCTCTCTCTCTGGGGTCTTTCTCCAGAAACTGCAGATTCAATGACCTCATCAGTAACCATGACAATTTCCTGTGTTCATTTTCCAAAGTCACTAGTCAGGCTTACCTCAGTTGTATAAGCAAGTTACACACATAGCCACCCTTCTCAGGGACAGCCCCTCCCAGTCCCCAACAACAGGGGTGTTTGGGGGATCCGATGCCTGGGCAGCAGCAATCAGGAAGGGGTCCCCAGCACCTACCTCCGGACTGATCGACTGTGTCGGCTTCTGTAAACTGGAGACAGATTTCTGCAAACCCGGCTGCGGCTGCGACTCCGGCGGCGGACAGGCCGTCACACTGGAACTGGACAAGGGCAACAACAGTGCGGGTTACACACGGCACCAGCCATGCCCACAGGTTCCTCTGCATCTCCAATACCACAGCTGCTCACTGGGAGCAAGACCTCTCCTGAGCAACAGATAAAGCACCTTCCCCAGCAGGTACTAATGCTGACAATGGCTGCTGAGAAATAGCACCATGTCTGAGGTGTCTTCACTGCCACCGTACAGGCAGGACAGTCCTCTGCCTCCCTGTAGAGCCTTCTGTCTGCAAAACCTGACAGCTTGTTGTAAATAATGAAGGAATGGTGGCTTTGCCAATGGGGATACAGTCACTGTGGGGAACGGGCTCTGAGCCCTTCCTCCTGAACAAGAGCTCACAGCTCCTCGGGGCTGGCTGCTTTGAGACAGATATTTCTGTTTTTTTTTTTTCTTTTTACCTTCTCTTGGCTTATAAATATGCTCAGAGTAAAAATAAATGTAAAAATGTCTGTAACACAGAATTCGTCACAATCTCAGCCCCCAGAGAAAAACTTTAAGTAGGTTCTTCTCTGTGTAATATTTGTAACATAAGTTTTTTACTTACTCTAACACCTTTTCATGATAATACATATGGATCTACCTTTCTTTTAATAATACAGTACAACTGAATGGGCCATAACTTACCAATCTCCAACTTTTTCTCTATTACAGATAAAACTGCAGTGAGTGTTTCTGTGTAACTACCTTTGCATACTTTTGTGTAAGTAGTTCAGTAGTGTACGTTCTTAGAAATGGAATTACTGGATCAAAAGACGTTTTGAAGTTTAAAAGATATCTCCAAACTGCCCTTCAAAAAAGGTTGCATCAGTCACTTTACACCCACAGGACTCTCTTCTGAGAGTAACAGGAAAGATCCTGAAGGAAGACTGCTTCTGACTCGGGAGACTTCCTGTCACTCTTTCTAGTCAACCTTCTCCCCGCCGACGAGGAGGGCAGCCATCCACTTGGCCAGCATCCACCCGCTGCGCCAGAATCCACCCACTGCCGGTGGCTCCCTGGTCAGCTGATGCCAAATCCTACCTATGCTCTTCCAGAGTTTACTTAACCCAAGTAACCCCTCACCTTTCATGATTATTATAAACCACCGATCCCCTTCTCACATCGCCTGCTAGGAGCTCCCAGGCCGTGTTCTCCAGCCCTAAGAGACTACACCCCCACCCCCCACTCCAGCACCTCCCTGCCACCCTAAGGGAGAGTGTGGCCCAGGGGCAGCAGAGACCCAGGGCCTGGGCTCTGCCGCTTTCTCCAGCACTCACTCTTGACCTCCATCTCTGGGCAGAGGAACTTCAGCTACACGAAGCTACCTCCCACTCTGTCCCAATGGTGAGGGAGAATTGCTCAGGGGAGGGAGCAACACTTGGTCTTCTCTCCAGAACTTTCGGTAGCCTAGGCATGTCAGTGCTTACAGTGACATGTGTAATCCCATTTCATCACAGAGTGTGCCATACCCACCACTTGACTAGAATGACGACCATGACAGCTGACGTCTGCCATGCACGTCCTCGGTGCCAGGCTCCGTGCTAAGTATCCGGCTGCCAGTACCGCATCTATTTCTTGTAACCAGCCCTACAGCCAGCCACCTACAGGGTCCAGCAGAAGTAACGCCCAGACTTGAGTTATGATTTTATTACAAAATCAATACGTGTTTATGATTTTGTAATAAACAATTTGGTGTATAGATTACCAGCTCATAAAAACAGGGGCATTATTTGTGTAACTATAAGCACGTAAGGTTATGATTTTGTAATAAAATCATAACTCAAGTCCGGGCGTTACTTCCATTGGGCCCGTACAATTCTTCCTTCACAGGACACTGAGGCTCAGAAGGCGAATGATTCTCCAAGTTCCATAAAGCTAATTAACTCCCCTGGCTGGAAGTCACACACAGATCTGTCCACACCAGAGTCACGCTGCACCACTGACTGTATGATCCCTGAGAAAACTGTCAGAAAAAATTTTAAATAGCTTCTAAGACCCAATTTTAGTTAGTCCCATCCCCTGGGACTGCCTGACTGAATCACGTGCTCCCTCCACACCTGTATGGAGTAACTACACGAAGTCTGACAAAACCTCCCGTGGCCGCTTCCACGGAAAGAAAAGGACTCCGGCTGGCAGCAGCGTACGGACCATGCGAGGGGCAGGGGCAGGGGAGGCCTGGGAGCAGCCTGCCAGCCTCAGCAAGGCCCCACCCCGCCTTGTCCTCTGTCCTGAACACACTTATCACAGGCCAGTCCCGGTCAGAAGCGCCCCGTGGAGAGGGAGACAGGCGAAGGCGAAGGCTGTGCGCGCCGGGCAAAGGTGAGACCAGCCGGGCTGGTACTTTCAGCCCCAGCACGTGGCAGCGGCCCCTCCGGTTTCTGTGTCTCTGATGATGACTTCTGTGCAGACCCTGGGCCTCCGAAGGCTTCCGTAAGTGCTATGCTGGTTGGGGGGTGAGCCTCTGGGGAGGCTGGGGAGCGACCCTGAAGATGAGGATGCTGGGTCTGTGTGGGACACGTGCAGCAGCCTCCTGTGCATGGGAGCTGCTGACCCCGGGTGGGATGACTGCCCTCCCAATTTGGAGCCCAGCACACGGGGACCACGCCAAAATCAAGTGTGCAGCCCCAGCTCTGTCCACAATGACTCTTCAGCGACTGGCTCTGAGTCATTGCCCAGCTCCTCTGGAGTGATAAGACCTTTCCTAGGAGGGCACAGGGGACACTGGTCACTGGGGACCAGGCAGCCCACAGAAACGCTGCTGTATCAGCTCCAAGAGCTAGGAAAAATGAAGGCAGGGAGCAAGACACAACTGGGCAGCAGGAGCCAGTGAAAGACGCTCCCTTCAGTGTGTCCATTCTCCAGCCCACAGGTCCTGCACACACCGGAAGGAGCAACGTGAGGAGGCTCGGGACCCACCCCGCCGCCCACCTGCTGCCCGCACCTCTTTGGGTCTTGCTGATCCTGCTTGTTTGCCCATCCCGTCCCGTCCTTGGGTACTATAACGATGTTGGGGTCGTTTCCTTTGTTTTCAGACTTCAGGCTTGGCAGGTTCGCAGGCGGTGGCATACGCCGGGCTGTGGCAACTTTCCCGAGACTCTGTAAGCCATGTCTAGGAATGACTGCAGAAAGAAGGGGGGAAACAGACGGCGCACAGGAGAGTTAGGAAGGAAGAGGCCAGAACCGTTCAGCTGCTCCTGCAAACTCCAAGTGGTAACAGCGAAGGCCAACAGAACCCAAACAAGGGGGTAGGCCCACCGTGTAAACAAGCAGGAAGTATCTGTGGGTGACTTTACAAGCCCTTCCCTGAGACCTTCAGAGGCACAGGGGCTGCTGGTACCTCCGCAGAGGCTCCGTTTTACCATTGGGCAGGAGAAGGTTCAGGGAGTTTATGGCATGGGTGAGGAGCCAGGCCCAGAAACCTCCGGCCCACACAGTCACCACTTCTCTGCAAGTTGAGACTGCTCTGGCCTCGTTACAGCACGACTAAGAGTCTGAGCAGGGCCCCAACATTCATAAAATCCTCACCGGGCGTGGATAGTATCAGCAGAAACTTTTCCCACCGAGTTCCAGAATACTGGAACCATGAAATCTAAACCAGGTAACTCTAATGCAAATTAAGCTCCATTCTAGCCACCAGGCTAAAAATATCCTGGCGTCAATAAGATAAGATAGAGGGGGAAACAGCCACTCTGCAGCAGAATCAGGATATTCTAGGTTCTGAAATCAGACCTCAAGTAGGAACAGAGGGGGGTTCTGCTTCCCAGAACTACATATGGGTGACCACGACATGCCCAGACTGGCCGGCATGGACCGCATCTGTCTGACTGGACGAGGACGTGGAGTTTCCCAGTAAGAGAAAAGTGGCAAGGACTGGCCTCCAACCCGGTTCTTACCTGCGGATCTGATTGCGTCTACTGATTTTCCTTTATACTTATCAAACAGGCTGAGAGTCGAATACTTGCTTTTCCCATCCTTGCCCTTGGTTATTTGCCCCAAACGATCGGACATTGCGATGAAATGTCATCTAGTAAGGAAATTTTTCTCGGCGCCGCTCCCGATCTGCCTTTAAAAGGGGGAAAAAAGAGTGTCAATCCAGAACCTCTGATCCTGTGAATTAAATCCTTTGGGGATCCTGGAACTCCTTGGAGATCTGAAGAAAACTTTGGACTCTGTCCCTAGAAAAACGTCCTGACCATGTATTGGCAGTTTTGCTCATATTTAAAGAGCATTTTGTAGGCTTGCTGATCCCCACCCCTACCCCATGTTAAGACCTCTCACTCCGTCTGGCCTCTACTGCTCCTCAGCTACACTGAAATGTAGACTTTCACACACTGAGTCCTCTCTACGAGTCGACGACCTCTCCTCAAGATGGAAAAATAAACACTCATCACTCATGGCACCTCCATGCAACACCAAAAATAAGGCAGGCAGAAGAGGAGAGAGGCACACAGCCCACTTACTGAAGGCTGTTTATTTCAAGGACAAGCAAAACCAAATCAAAGGGAAGCAACGGCAAGTCAGTAAATCATGCAGGAGCAGTAGGGCGTGTGTACTACTGCCAAAACGAAGAACACACATCCAGAGAGAAAACGTGTGCTTAGGCCACAGGAGCGCTGCTCTCTGAGGCGCAGACGTGGAAAACACAAAGTGCTCCCGGAGAGAGCCCACAGGGGCTGTACCGGCTACACTGCCATTTCCACCGGGAGGAAAATCTCAGAGAGACCACCGGGAAAGAGGCTTCCCTCGGCTGCTAATTTCCTACAGACACCTTCTTGTCTATTAGCACTTTCCTCATCGGTCCATTCATTTGCTCCCTCGTTCACGCACTCAGTTACTTAGGGAGCGCCTGCCAAGAGTCGGTGAATGCTATGCCAGAACCAAGGCCCCAGGGCTTCAGTGTCTTTTATTCTACATCCAACCTTGGTATAGGCTCTAAACTTGATCATGGAATAAACACTTGCATAAGTGACCACCACTTCCCACTAGGACTAACGTAGGAAAGAAAAGCTAAAGCATCACGTTAGGCATGTTGGTGTATGTCTTTAATGACAAGTGAAAGTAACTAGAAAAACACCCACTGACTAGTAAAGGCAGCAGCTGCAGCAGTAAGGTCTGCTGTCTCATCCTGATGAAGCCCACAGGCCAGAAGGAAAACAAACAGCTGGGGAAGCATTTTGTACCCCAAAGACGATTTTAAGGTAACACTACATTATGATCCAAGACTACAAAGTGCAGGAAACATGCCGGAGGGGGATGTGGGCTTGGTGCACGTGTGGGAGTTATCCTGAGGTGGATGTTTGTAAAGAAACGTCACAAATAAAGGAAACTTCAATGGCAAAAAAAAAAAAAGTACAGGGAACTAAGATCAGTTATAAACTGGGGCCCAAAACACTGAGACAGGAGACACTGACTTTACACGCCTCCACACATAAGTGCCCGGAGCCATGCCAAACGTGAACGAACTTCCTTCTTACACAAAACTGTGTGTGTGTCCTTTCATTCACTTCACAAGCGCTGACTGACACCCAGGGTCTACTAGTCCCGGTCTCAGGAGCAGAACAGGTAAGTACGCGCTTCCTATCAGAAAACACCCATAAATGAGCACAGGGAGACGCTGAGGGGTGAGTGTTGAGAGGTAGACGTGTATGTGTAGGGGTCACCTCCCACATGATTTCAGGCACCCTGGTTGGACACTTAACTTCCTTCTTCACCCAGATCCCGGTTCAGTCAGTGATGGCAAGAGGCTCAGAGCCAGTGGGCAAGCCCAGGAAGCTAACCACACTGGCAGGGGAGTCAGGCATGAAGAAGAAATGAACCAGAAAAAATGCCCACAAGTGCTCACCGCTTCCAAGTTACATACCGGAGCCACTCAGTGCCAGCAGCCCTCATCAGTGTCTGCCTGTGTGCCAAGAGCAAAGAACAGTAATGACCAGGGGTGGGAACTGGCCAAAAGTGTCCACATTGCAGTGCCCAAGGGTTCCCTGCCCCACCCCCAAAAGTCTAACTAATAGACTCCCCCTGGTTGGACTGTAAGCCCCTAAAAAAACAGGGGCTGGATCATAATTGCATCAGAATGACTCATATTTAATAGGCTATCAAATGTAAATCAACTTGAAATTCTCCATTAAGATGAGATAAAATCTAATTTTTAGACACTGTCAACTCAACCCAACAGAAAAGATCAATTGCGTTGGAACCCCAAACCCCCCACCATGCGTGCACGCACATGCACACCGAAGCACGCACGAACACGCACTACTACACAATTAACAAATACCACCAAGGTGACAGCAACACGTGGCCCTGGCCTCACAGAGCTCACAGCCTACGACAGGCTGGCAAACTTGGGTCAGGGCCTCACCAATGGCCTGTTTCTACAAGGCCCTCAAGCTAAGAGTGATTTTATTTTTACATTTTTTATGTTTGTTTACAAAAATGAACACACAACAAGAAACCGCATGTGGCCCGCAAAGCCACAAGTAAAGTTTTGCTGACCCTGGGTCTAACAGGCAAAGTTAAACCAGAACTTTCAAAGGTCTCCAAGTGGGACCAGATGGGCAGCCTGTGAAGACTCCAGCTCAGGCAGGGGTCTGAGGAGGGCCCACCCAGGGGGGAGCGGCCAGACAGAGGGACAGAACCGTGTCTTTTATTTCACCAGTAGGAGTTATTCCATGGACTGTGTCAGGGATAACACTCTTTTTATACATTCCTGTGGCAGGATAAATGACAAAAGCGTGAAGTCCAAATTCTCAAGACGTGTGTGTATGTTACCTTATATGGTAAAAGGGATTTTGCAGGTGTGATTAAAGTAAGGGTCTTAAAATGGGGAGATTATTCTGGATTATCCAGGTGAACCCAATGTCATCGCAAGGGTTCTTAGAAGAGGGAGGCAGGAGGGTCAGAGTTACAGAGATATGACGGAAACAGAAGCTGGGGTGACCCGCTTTGAAGAAGGAAGAGGGTCTGGAGCGGAGAAATGGGGGACGGCCTCTAGAAGCTGGGAAAGGTAGAACAGATTCTTCCCGGGGAGCCTCCAAAAGGAACACACAACACAACCCTGCTGACATCTTAATTCCAGCTGGCAAGACTCATTTCAGACGTGTGATGCCCAGAAGTGTAAGAGAATACATCTGCATTGTTTTTAAGCCACTAAAATCATGGTAATATTTTACAGCAACGACAGAAAACACACTTATTTACTCTACACATTTTTATTAGGCATTACCATGTGCCCAGTACTGGGACGGGCCTGCGATACAGCAGAGGAGAAGATGGACCCACCCCGCGCGCTACGACATCCCACCTGCACAGGACAGGGCCCACCACCGTCACGGAGCTAATTATAAGAAGCATGCTCCAGAGTCCTCCACTTGGGCACCATGATGAGAAAGGTTAACTTGCAGCCACATCTGTGCAGTCCCCGACCCCAGCTTTCACCTGACCACGGAGCCTACAAACATTTCTGAATAAAACCAGTGGTCCTTCCCAGTCACACACCGTGCAGGACTACAGATGGAGCATCGTCAACTTAAATTTGGATAACCAGTTGTTAGAAATTAAAAACCTAATCAGCAAAGGCAAGAGAAGAAAAATTTATCTACCAGCCACTCAGGGCCATCAAATTTTCACATTAAGTCTTAACATGCTTGATTTTTAAAAAACAAATGTCTTTTAATTCTGAAACTTGACCAGAAAATACTAAATTTCTACAGATATTGCTAAAATCTTCTTAAAATCTGTTAGTCCAACTTCTGCTAGTTCACTGATACAAACAGATCTTTCTTTGATTCTTCACAGCCTCAGGCCCATGGGCAGAAGTTAGAGTGGACACAGAAAGATCCTGGTGGGTCTTCCTGGTGACATGACCCTTCTCTGAGTACTAACCAGCCCCCACCCGCACCCCTAGGAAGCAGTAGGAGACCAGATGCCTGACTGCATCTGCACTCCTGGAGCCCCTGAAAGGGGGAAAAAAAAGAAAAACAAAACCCTGGACGAACGAGAGGCTCTCTCCTGGGAATTTGGAATTCTGTCTGTGAGATGCTAGGGCAGTGGTTCTCAACCTTCCTGAGGCCGCGACCCTTTAATACAGTTCCTCACACTGTGGTGACCCCCATAAAATTATTGTCGTTGCTACTTCATAACTGTAATATTGCTACTGTTATGAACCATCATGTAAATATCTGATGTGTGTTTTCCGATGGTCTTAGGCGACCCCTGTGAAAGGGTCGTTCGACCCCCCAAAGGGGTCACAACCCACAGGTTGAGAACCGCTGGGCTAGATGCTTGAACTTTCTCCTCCCAGTAAATTCAACCATTCATCAAATGCTAACTGAGCACCTACTATGTTCAGGAAAAATGCTTTCCACCTGTGCGACCAGAGAGCTTTGGTGAAGCCGGACAGGGAATATCATGGATTAACACCTGCACAAAACCTGTACGTGCAATTTTCTTGAAGTGCCCCTCCTCCCATTCTAAACTAAGTTTTGCCCCAGTGGGGCACACTACCAGCTTCGCTAGACCTCAGTTTCCCCATGTACAGAATAAGGGGCCAAGACAAGCGTTCCCAAGTACCAGCTGCTTCTATTAATAAAATCAAACACATCAATGTTAATAACGCACAGCCATGGAATTACAAAGATTTACTGTCAAAGCAGCCATCTCTTACCACATATCTGGGATTGGATTCTATATTCCTATATAAACCTGGGGTGCCAAAGGCAATGCAACTGAGTCACCATCGTTCTGGAAACAGCAGCTGTGGCAGTGGGGGTGGGCGGAGGCCTGATACTTGTCCATGGTAATGCTCCACAGTAGGACTGCGCAGACAGAGCTTCTGCCAGCCCCACCTGACCCTCAGAGCAGGGTCGGCAATCAGTCAGACTGAAGAGCAACATGCACCAGAGGCCACCACGGCCCACAAGCCCTCAACCACTGGCCCTTTATAAAGTTCTACATACATTAGCCTTAGCACATGCAAGGGGTCTTTCATTGAGCCAGATTTCATGGAACCAAACCCAAATACAGGTATAACAACGCAGTCCCCTCCACTGCATGCTTGGGGGCCTAGCCGAGCCCCACCCCCAGCTGGCTCGGCTTGCTGGCTGGTTTTCACAAACACAGGGGCCAGAAGCCCTATCTGTTTGCAGGGGTTTAATCAGCTTCCAAACACCCGTCAAACACACACACACACGCGCGTGCGCAGCAGCCACCAGCCTTGTCCCGTGGCGGAGAGAAGTGCAGGCAGACATCTGGGTGTGACTCATGAAGCCAGTCGAGGTGAGAGAACACATTTACCGGCGGGTCAGAAGCGTGTTAATTCCAGCATGACTCACACTGGGCCCTGTGGGACCAGAACTGGCCGAGAAGCACCAGGTCCTTGTAGGCGGGCACAGACCCAGCCCGGCTCACAGCCATGGCTTTCATGCTGCTTTCTCTCCTTACGTAGGCAACAGAATTCATTTTTGGTTGTTTCTCCCAAACAAAATCGAATTTAGATCCTCAGTATTATACATAAAACAGATACAAGCCAAGGGTGCTCCACCTGAGCGGGGTCTGCCTGCATCCGCCCCTCCCTGTAACCTCCCCTTTACCATGGGGCACTACCACTGGGGCCTGGAGCAATTTGAAAATGGCTGGCCTAAAAGAAAATATTGCCATTAGGCAGAGGAAAAAAGGGCCTAAAATAAAATCCAGTGAAGAGCTTGGGGAATGAAGAAAAGGCCATTTGAGAAGGAATTCAGGTCTGCATACCTGGGTAAGTTATCTAACGAAGTACTGAGAGGCTCCTGCTTTGCTTAAACAAGCACAACCAGAAAGATTCACCAACAAAGGCAACTCAATCCCCAGGCCCCACCCCTCCAGACAGCAGCCTCACCTGTCAGACAGGTTAGCAGACTAACTGCTATCTTCCACCAGAGGGAAAATCTCCTTGCACTCCACCTTATCAAAAGCCGTTTCCGGGTAACAGGATTAGTTTCACTCCACACTTGGGTGCCAGCCAGTGTCAGCTGCCCAGCCAGACAGGAGATTTGGGATGCCCTTGGGATGGCCTGTAATTCACTAGGAACCACTACAGCTACACGTCACAATGGCAGCCAGCACGCATGAGAGCCAGACACCTTGCAGGGTGACACCCTGCTGAGGAGTCACTCAGGATGCCTCCCAACAGCTCTTTCTTGGAAGATACTATGTCACCAGCCTGCCATACCCAGAAGAACACTAAGGTGCAGTCAGGACAGAGAAGTAACTTGTCCAAGGCCCTAAGACTACCAAGTGCCGGAGCCAAGCTTGGAGCCCAGGTGGGATACCACCAGGCTGCAGACTCTATGCCCAGGGCGCCCTGCCTGTGGGAGGGGAAGCACGGCCCGGAAAAGGGCACTGGCTCTGCCCTGCGTGCACCCAGGCCAGCCGCACAGGTGCCGGCACTGGGCCAAGCTCCAAAGAAGAGCATTTTCTCTGCCCCTGTGCTGCCGACAGCCAGATGACATCCAAGGCCAAGCCAGGCTCTTCACCCCTCACAGGTCCCCTGGATTCCAGGCACATCTGGTCCAAGTCATCTCTGCTTTCTCAGGGCACCTGGACACATCATCACGTGGCTCTGCACTCAGTCACCAATTTTGATGAAGGATCCACTGCATGCTCTAACCCAAAGCCACCCTCCAGAGCACAGTCACTTGAGGAAGACTCACCATCAGCAAAAACAATGAGTGCAGCACGAGGAGAAGCCCCCAACCTGAGTGTGTGTGTGTGTGTGTGTGTGTGTGTGTGTGTTGGTGGAAGTGGAAAATGCAATGTCTCTGTATAAAGGAAATGGAAAGGTCCCACTGCTGGACAGAACAGACCAGACAGCATGATCGGACAGGAATGAAATCTTAACAGCAGGATGAATAAACACAATAAACAGGCAACAACGACGCGGGCCAGGAAAGGACATGGGCACTAGACAGTACACTTGTCTAGTCTCAGTCAAACCTTAAAGGGCCATCGCCACGAACGCCAGGTACAGATTAGTAATGAAGTCCATCCTTCTCCAGCATGCCAGTGACCTGAATGTAAGGGAAGCACCACATGAACTTCAAATTCTCAGCTGTTCACTGACCCGTGTGTGCCAGACTCCATGCCACCAGATGATGGAGAGATGGGACGCCGACACCCCACCCCGTCCCTGTTGTGAGCTCCGCAAATGTTTTCTTCTAAGGGCCACACAGCCCCCATGGCAACTACACGGGCATACCCCACCCTGCAGCAGGAGAGCAAGCACAGCAACGTGAACAATACAACTGTGTTACAACACAACTCTATTTACACAAACAGAAGGCTGGCTGGATTTGGGACTGCAGATGCTCAGATATCCTCTCCCACTGTTCGAGGGTCAAGTCCAAACTCTCTAGCCCAACACAGTGGTCCCAAACCACCACCCAGTCACATGCCCACCCCTACCACAGACCCTCAATCCCACCAGCCTCCTCTCTCCAAAACACAGAGTTTGCATCTCACCTCCATCTCACACAGCTTTAGGTCTGTTTCCTTGGGGATTAAATGGAGATGCCGTATCATTACCCTCCTCATAGTCAGGAATAAATAAGAACAAATACAACATATGTGTCATGATGCTTGCTCACACTCAGAAGGATCTCAATCAACAACAGCTATGATCCTGGCTCTGTTCTTGTTCGCCTCAGTGGCCCAGCCCCACTGTGGCCTTTACAATGCTACTCAGCCCTTCAGTCTCCTATGCAACCAGCGAAACTTCCAATTTCCTGCCCACCTTCGGGCTCCCACAAACCTGGTTGCTGGCACACCTGGCACCTGTCCCCACATCACAGCTTAAGGGCCATCAAAGCATACCTTCAAAACCACGAGGACAAATTCAGGGATGCTCAGGATCTGTTGGTGGGCCCCTTTAATTAACTCTCAGGAGACAAGAGATGCATTTTAATTCTGAGGAAACCCTCTTGAGATAAACTCTCCACCGTGACTGACGACGTTTTGAACAACACGGAACTGCCGCACGTCAGCGCAGAAGCACGGTGCTGGATGCAGCCACACAGGCTGCCTGCTGCGGTGGGTGATCCCCGTCCTGCTCATCGGTAAAGCCGGAACAGTTTTAGTAACAAAAGAAATACATGCTTGATGTAGAAAAACCGTAAAGCTTTAAAAACTACAGAAAAGTATCCCCCGGAAGCCAGCTCCCAGCTACACTGCAGGATGTCTACACCGGCACAAGTCCCTGCGATTCCGGGGCCAGCACGCTGCCATTCCAATGGCCTGCCTCCTGCTGCCCTGTTCTATGGCATTTTGTTTTCTGTCTCAAGAGTTAGGCAATAAAGGTCATAAAATACTATATATAAATTCAAAACAGCCTTGTTACTTGATAGCAGACAGGCCAAGCGGAGGCACACAGGACGCTGTCCCAGTCCCAGCCAGCCACAACTGTCCAGGTGGCAGCGACTCTGTTGACATCCACAGGAATGACGTCACCTGTAGCAAGCTGGGATCTGGGCCTAAACAGGGAGGACGAACTAGCAGGAAGTGCCTTTCCTTCGCCCGTCTCACAGACACACTGCTGGAAACAACACAGCAGGGCAGACAGACAGAAGTTGGCTCTATCCCCTAGCAACAGCAGTCCCCGCTGACCACACCAGCTCGACCCACCCCAGAGGTAACAGCCTCTCGGGCCAAGTCCTCCCTCTCTACACAGACGGCCGGGGCGGAAGGAACCCGTAAGTGTTAGAGCCACTTTCATTTGCTCCTGTACAGGGGACTGTTGGGAGGACTGGAGGTAATGGTCCCAAGGTGTGACAGGACACCCCTGGCACAGAGAAGGAACTCAACAGGTAGGCACAGTTACTCCTTGCAGGCCCTCCTCGTGGCTCCTGCACTGTGGGTCCCCACCCTTCCCAAGAGTTCCTTCCTCAGGAAAGGACAGAGAGTTCCCTCTCCCCATATATAAAGAGGTGGTGACAAAGGACCAGACACCCCACCCTCCCTCACAGTACTCCGCAGCCACGACAGCAAGCAGTAGTTCTGGGTGTGCTGACAGAAACGACAACGTGACCAACTGTGTGAAAGCAGCAGCCGTGTGGTGTCACTGACCACTGTGCACTCACACGGCTGTGCAAATGCGTGTATATAATATGACTGTATGTCTATCCGCATGCACACACACATCCCAGAAATGGCTACTACTTCAATCCCATGTGATGCATAGAAACACTATTTAGAATACAGAAAGAGGTTCTGGTTAAACAAAGCAGAAGAATCACAGGCATTTATATAGCTCACCCTTCCAAAACCCCCTAAAATGAAAGTGAACAATAAAGAGAACCAAAAGACGGGGACAAAGTTGGCAGAGAAAGACCAGACAGGGTTTCCGGAAGTACGTTTGGCAGACTGAAGGATCCCAGACCTCATGAGGCCTGCAGACGGCAGAGAGGTGGCGGTACCCCGGAAGAAGAGGAAGTGGGGCTGTGAAGGCCGTGTGACTGGCTGCTAGGCTGCATGAGCAACAGCTAGCCTCCGCCATCACCTCCCCTTCTCTCCCACTCCGGATAAACTCAACAAGTCTAGACTTCAGATCACCAAGGTCAAAGGAGGAAGGGTCAGGAAAGCAGCTAAAAAAGGAAACAAAGAGAAAATGTGAGTAGCAAATCCTGGAAGCCTCAGCCTCCTTTGCTGCTGGCTTCCCAGGAGGGTGGCCGGCACATGTATTAGGTCCTTCTGCCCCTCTCCATGCCCCAGGCAAGGACAGAAGAAGTCTTCTTTTGAAAACCTACGCAGACACTTGGGCTGAAGAAAAGAGGCCTGCCTCCCCCCCCAACCCTACACCGAAGCCCCTACTGACACACACGGGTTTCCAACCAGCTGTGTGCGCCCATGACCACAGACATCTGAGAGACCTCAACCAAAAGACAGAGACAAACAGACAGACAAAAGAACCTGGAGGAAACAGACAATGCCAGGAATCAAAAATTAAAAATATGTAAGTAATATAAAATTAATATCCTCAGAAATTTAAGAGAAGATACTGCACACAACCAAAACAGGATTTTTTTTTAAATGAAGGGACAATCGAAAAATAAGAAAAAACCCCAAGAAGGATTAAACACATGACACCCAACACCCATAAACCTTTGGTAAATCACGAGAAACGTATCAGACAACTCCCAACCGCAGGACTTTCTACGCAATACTGACCAGTACTCCTGAAAACTCAAGGTCATGAGACGCAAGGAAAATCTGATAACTGTCACAAGTCTACAGGAATCAAAGGAGGCATGACAACTAAATGTGGTGTCCTGGAGCAGAAAAAGGACAGTAGGTAATGACTAAGGAAGTCTGAGGTGTAGAGGTCAGTTAGCAGTAATGCCTCAGTGTTGGTTACTTAGTTGGGACAAATACACGATACTGACTAAGATCTTTACAACAGGGGAAGCTGGGAACAGGGTATACAAAAACTCCAACTCTTCTCTAAATCCAAACTTAGTCTAATTTTTTGCTAATTTCAACAGAACAATTGGAAGAGAAAGTCAAGGAAGCTTCAGAAAAAATAACAAGGCGATGAATGCTAGTCTCCTCCACCCAAAATTAAGAGATGAATCCAGGAGTCCAAATTCAACTAGGAGTTCTAGAAGCACAGAGGGAAAAAGCGGGGAAGAAATTACCAAATAAAAGTTGTAAGAAAAATTCCCAGAGCTGAAGTCCCCAAGATCGCAAGGGCCCACCAGCTACCCGAGTACGGCTGTGAGAACACAAGGCGCAGTAGGTAGGGCGAAGGGACACAGAGCCTCAGAGAGCTCCCCCGGGGGCCCCACGAAGGCTGGCCAGAGCGGCAGGGAGTCCTCGTGAGCAGGACCTCACCCACGCACTTCTCACCAGCTTCATTCCCCTGCTGGGAAATCTTTTCAATCTAGAATCTAATACTCAGCTAACCAAGTCAAGGGTGAGACAGAAAAAGACTTTTCCAGACTCATATGAGGACTCAAAACATTTGTCTGCTCAGAAAGTTGCAGGGGAATATGCTCTAATAAACGCGAGAGCAGAGTTAACACAGAAGTAAATGTCAGAGGCCATTCCTGCCTACCTTCTACCCTCCCTCCTCCCTAACACAAGTGGTCTTGTCCCTCCCCAGGCAGCCCAAGGGGATGCCCACACCAGCTGGGGTGGAAGGGGGCATGCCTGTTCTAAAAGAAAGGCGTCTCCTCTGCTAGTGACTGGCTCAGGGGATGTGACTCACTCAGACAAGTAAGATACCGGGCTTCTTCCTGACAACGTGGAGGCCTGGACCAACCACTCTAAGAATCTGCACACCTCTGGACCTCCAGGGCCAATAAATGTCTACTAAAGCTGTTTTTAAGGCAGCTTAAGATAGTTGCTGTTATTTACCCAAATTACTCAACTGATACACACACAGGATCCAGGAAACAAGGGATCCAACACAGGAGGAACAATGAGGTAAGTTCCAGAAGGACAGCCAAAGGCAGCCCAAGATGGCAGCTGCACCACAGGCAAGAGGGCAGCCCGACCTGACCAGACGAAGACAGAGGGTTCCAGGGAATAAATGGAACTGACAGCTCATCCAGCCTATCTGGGCCATAGAAAATCGTATTTGTTGCCTTTTATTGGAGCATCTGTGAAAAGTAGAAAAACACCAGTTTTAACCCTTTCATTGTGCAAACTGACCAAGTTTTAAATGTGTCAAAAAGCCACAAAAAACAGTTTGTATTTTGACTATTTTATGCATTTGTCATAAATTAAGTGACCACGTGCATTCCATTCCATTCCCTCAGCTTATCTGTCTCACCCTGTACCGACCCTGTGCTGAATCCATTACTGCCACTGTCACCAAGTCTTAACATCTTGTGGTATCAGTGCTCCAGCTTTGCCCTTCTTCAATAATGATTTGATTATACGTGACCTGTTGCATTTCACATACATTTGTGAATTAGTTAATCAATTTCCAAAGAAAACAACAACAAAAGAAAACCCTGCTGGGATTCTGACTAGAATTACATGGAATCTAGAGATCATTTTGGGGACCACCAACATCCTTACGACACCAAGTGCTAGTGAGTATACGGAGCAAGGATGACTCTCAGGCACTCCTGGTTGGCGTGCCGAGTAGCACAACCACCGGAAAACCGGCAGCTGAACATAAACCCAGCCGGTGACCCAGCAATTCCGTTCTTAGGTAGAGAGCCAGCACATCACGTGCATGCATCCATGGAAGGACCTGTGTAAGAGCGTAATGGCAGCACTGCCTGCACGGCCTGAAATGGCAACAAGCTAAAAGTCTATAACCCTAGAATGAATAAATATTAGATCCACATAACAAATACTAGTCACAATGCGGACAAAATAAATTCACACAAAACTCTATGGATGAAACTCACAAATATAACAGTAAATAAAATAAACAGGCACAAAAGAGAAAGTCATTTATCAAGGGTCAGGGGACAATCCATAATGAAAATATAACTAGCAAGAACCTATATATGCAGAGTAATTTTAAAATGAAAAAACAAAACTCATTATGAGTAGAAAGCATTAGGGGCTCCCTGGAGGTGCAGTGGCTAAGGCTTCGGCACTCTCTCCGCCACGGCCTGGGTTCGCTTCCCGGTAAGGGAACCAACCAAAAAAAAAGGCAATCTCTATACCTTGTTATTAGATAAAGCCCACTCAAAACTGAAGATAGTAGATGATCTGATTAAATTAGATCTTGGTGGAAAAGTGACCATGTATGAGACTTTAAGGAAAACCTGAAATTCTGAAAAGCAAAAATCCTTGACAACAGTTCAATTAAAAAAGACATAATGAAAGTAGAAGTAAAAATAACTTTATCCATTAGAAAACTTAAAAACTCTATTAAAAACTTTTGAATCAAAGGGGAATCAAAACCACAGCTGTAGAATATCTAGAAACTAGCACAAATAAAGAAAAAAAATTATGTATCAAAACTTTTACAAAGACAAATTCATACTCAGAGGAAATTTAATAATCTAAAAACTTTAAATTCCTTACAGAAAAAAATGAAATTCAGCATCCAATTTAAGAAGTCAGTAAAAAGACACAAGTAAATGTGAAAAGCTAAAACAATAAAGAAAAGGGCAAAGTAATTCAATGAAAACATCTGAATAAAACTAAATTGAAAATAGTTCTTTGAAACAAGAAATAAAATAGATAAAGCACCGAAAGGTATTTGTACACTCATTTAACAGACACCAAGGCTCAGCGAAGTTAAAAGACTGGTCCAAGGTCATAAAGTTAGCGTTACAAAGCCAGATCTTGAACCCAGGTCAGTCTGACATCCAGGTGTGCTCCAGAAATGCGGACACTCAGTAGGCACTAGAGAAACAATGACTGCTATTGTGATTGAGATATATGCTACGGACCCCAGAGAATGACCAGGAGGCCACCAAGGGTCCCTGAGGCCCAGGATAAAATAAATGCCCACAGCATATCAGGCTCTGCCAGTACTCCTGGGGCTGTGATGAATGTGCAGCGCAAGCCTGGCCTGGGGCAAGGTGGGCTTTGAGTGGGCAATGCATCAGGTGAGGAACTCCCCTCTAACATAGAGGTCCATGCCCCTGGGTATGCACCAGCTCCAGGCTCCTTGCCCACAGGGGTCTGTCTGTCTTGAATCTCTGCAAGCACAGCACTTGCTGGATAGTCCCAGTAACCTTGTCATCACTCCCGACCAATTACAATTCTGCCATGGCTCCTTTCTCCATGGGCCATGGGGTCAGTCCCCATCCACCCCGCTAATTCACAGGCACATACAGGCTGGGCTGAAGCCTGCAGAGGACTGTGGCTAAAAACCCATCTGCAGTTTGCAAAAAATGCATACCTGCATTTTGAACATGCAGTTAATTTAGCAAGCTAAAAAAAAAAAAAAAAAAAAAAGGAGTGCCCTGGTGGTGTAGTGGCTTAAGGGTTCAGTGCTGGTGCTGTCAGCGCTGCGGCCTGGGTTCGATTCCCAGTCAGGGAGCTACCCACAAACCAAAAAAAAAGGAAAAAAGGAAAAAAAAAAAAAAGACAATTTCAATATACAGCTGGGGATGGACAGCTGGACAGACGTGCCACAAGGTAGGCCTCCCTCTCCAGAGTCAAAATTTACCTGGCAAATGAAAGAAATACACAAGTGCTGTCCAGAAAAAAACCCAGCCACAGATGTTTCTATTTTTCATATTCCATGGCTGGATACTCTCCGGACAGCCCTCGTATAAGACACATAGCTCTACTTCAGTTTCTCTTTCCTTTTCCAACTCCAAATAATGGTGAATTAACAAGTGAGAAGTGTCTTGCAAATGCCATCAAAATCTATGTCTGTATTGTAAAATCTGATTTAGTAAAGAACAGATATTGGAGACAGCATTTGTAATGGATTGTTCCTTCTAACCCAAACAACAAAACAGTTTCTGAGGGCCACTGGCACAGAGGCCAGTGAGCAAACTGCTTGATTCATGTGAACGACTGGGGTCCCAGCACCAGGCCCAGGGCGCTCGGATGAGTCTAAGTAAATGAAGGAGCCTGGGGGAAGCTCTCACGGGGCAGAGCCAATACAGCACCAGCAGCCCAGTCCTGGCCCAGACCACTCCCCACAGGCATGTGAACAATTTCTATGGGCTCCTTTCGTGGTTAGCTGTCCTTGCAACGAATGCGTGTTATGAACGTACATTCAGTGTAACCAATTCAAATGATACTGAAGCATACAAAACAAGTCAAACCAACTCAAAAGGTAGCTACTGTTAACTCAGTGGTTGGCAATCCTCCACACCCTTTTCCTCAGCTTGTCTAAACCTATTTTTCAGCAGTTTGTGAAATTCAACCTTACTTTATTCTACAGATGTGGGGAGTTACTATTATGGGGCAGCTGTCTTATATTGTACTGTTATATATGTAATTGCATTATAAAACGCAATGCTTCCTTGTGTTAATACACTATAGACACAGAATACATGCTGATCTAACTCATTCTTTTTTGCTACATAGTATTTCACTCTGTAATTATGCCACATTTACCCACTGCCCTAGAACAGACATGTAAGTTATTTCCAACCATGTATTATGACAACTAATACTACAACCAAGACCCAGTACATGTAACTTTCCACACTGAGGCTGATATTTCTACACCACCTGCTACTTCTATGAAGCACATTTGTAGTTGTGCACAAAGAACTGAAAGGCAGGGAGAAAGAGGAGGAAGGAGATGAGAACTGTAACCCCTCACAGAGAAACCAGTGGAGCTGCAGACCCCAGACCTTTCCTTAGGTTCATCACAACGGAGTCAGATGACCCCTGCAGCAAATGCCCGGAGGGACACATAACAACAAAGCAAAAAACCCATCTTCCACTTCAGCCCTCCTCCAACAACTACTGTTCAGCCTTGAGGAGGCAGAAGAGGCACCAGTGGTTCCTGAGGCACCCCAACGGAGGCGCCTTAGCAACAAGCCATCCCTGCCGCCCCACCATGCAGTGCCCTTTACTCCCAGCGAGGAACAATTACACTCGATCAGGCTGGCCGAGTAAGCACTCCAGCTGCGCAGAGGATCCTGCTAAGCACCGCTGAGGGGGCTGTCCCTACGATCACCCCACTCTCAGAGGGGAAGTAACAGGCCAGGGGCACTCTGTGCTCTCCCGCTCCAGCACACCCTCTCGGAGCTGAGCCCGTGCAGTAGCAGTAGGTTGTCTGCTTCTACGAAGACACTTTCTCCACAACTCAGCCCCACACAGATCTATCTTCTCCTGGAATCCAAATATACTGAAGTCGGGGTGGGGGGGGGGAGGCTTAAAAGGGCTGCACTGGTTTGAATTATCTCCAACAAAGTCCCAAAACTATACCCCCAGAACCCACAGGCTATTTATTCTCCAGGCCTCAGATGCCAGAGGAAGCCCAGGGCAGTTACAAGTCACTGGGGCCATCGGTCAGGCAAGACCAGGACTGAAGTAACAAAAAGGAAGAACCCAAAAAATTAAGGCCAAGTGTTCCCCAGGGGCCTTCACAGGTAGGGGAACGTGTGCCTTCATGGGAAACACACTGACTTTATTCATTTATTATTTATACAAAATGACTATTACAAAGACCTGCCTCACGCTAAGAGAACGCTGTTCTCACGACTCTGGGATCCTCCCTACTGCATTATGTCTTCCTAGTTCCTTAACTATCACAGGTCGGGCTGCCTCTTCACCCCAACAGGTTCACATCACAGAACACATAGCCCACCTTGCCCTCCACCCAAATCATGCAGCTTTAAGATCTTTTTTTTTTTTTTTTTTGTATGTGGGTAGCTCCCTGGCTGAGAATCGAACCCAGGCCGCAGCGCTGACAGCGCCAGCGCTAAAGCCTTAAGCCACTACACCACCAGGGAACTCCAAACAGCTTTAAAATCTTTAGAAAGCAGTGCTTGCTAGCTCAATCTATTCTTTGCCACTGCTGAGTACGCCTATTTCCAATATGATGTTACGACTTATCTATGGTGGCAAATTAAACTGGTCCTTCCACCCACAACAGGACAGCAAAGGGCCAAAGTGATTACGCTGAGGAACCATATAGAAAGTGTCTTTTACTTATCTTTATTTACATTACGGTATGCCTATGAACATTCACATCCTGTTGTCTGGTGTCATTTCAGGTTTAGAACTCATGCATAGTTAAAACGTTCCCATTATAGGAAAAGAAAATTGTTTTCAAGACAGTACTTATCTCTTGATCTGAAAAAGGCAGGATGCAGGAAGGAATGACTCTCATTTCTTACTCTGTGCACTTCTGGAGTAGCTGGGGGTTTTTAGCAAGTCCATATTGCTACTGTTGTGTTGTTTTAAGGTCTCCGTACAGAGCAACACAGAATCAACACCTTACACTGTTTCTGAGTTGACTGAGTACGCACTCTGCACTGTGCTAAATGCATCACAGGAATTATGCGTTATCAATCACCCCAGCAACACTGAGACAGGTTCCAACCTTATCGGGCGATAAGGACACAAGGTCCTACAGTTGGTAGGTATAAGAGGTGGAAATGAACACTCCATTCCAGTCTGCCTGATGCCGAATCAGGGTCATAGCCTGCCAAGCTGCAAACTCCCTTGCATCCACGGACTGCCTTGTAACATACCTACCTTTATGCCTCCCAAGACATTTACCTAAAACTCTCCAAGAACAGAACAGACTCAGTGTAGCGGGGAGGCCAAAAGATCAAATGCCCTTGTTAGGTGGTAGTTACTTACCTAGGAGACAGGGAGGTTAAGATGTCTGAACTGCTGGAGGTAAAGGCAGGGGTAAAGATTTGGGTCTAAATCTCCAGCATTTAGTCCCTGGCTTAGCACACAATTAGAAACACCAACATCTAGTAAACAAACACGCCCCAAGTGTATAAGCCTGACTGCTCCAAACCCCCAGGCTCTCAGCTGGTGCAGAATCCAGGAACCATACATGTATAGTTTGTGTTTATCAAGGTACCTTATGAACAATTCAGCACGTACCCCACTGAGTCCTCCCCCCAGTCCTAGGAGGAAGGTATTACTCTCATATTTTGCAAAGACAGACTCCAAAGATTAAAAAATAATCTTAATCACCTCGTTTGCAAGTGGTAGACTCTGGATTGGAAGGCAGTTTAACTCAAAGCCAGGAGCTACTCTCCATCAGGAAAGCAGCAGTGGAGGGGGAGGCAAGGCATTTCCAACTCACAAGAGATCTCTCTGTAGGTTCAAGCTACCAGTTAACAGCCCACAGGAGCTAGAGCCACATAACTCCAAACTGCACTCTTCTGGGCACTTTTCTCCCTGAGCACAAATCCTTCCCCACCTGGCCTGATGAAATAGCACCAAGGCTGACATCTACAGTCACTAGGTATGACCTCCTAGAATAACTGGACAGAGAAAGTTGCGGCCTGGAGACCAAGTGACTGAGTCATGGGACTGAGCAGATCTGTAAGACGGCCGTCATCAGGACATGCAACAGAGGGACTGGCCTCCAAACAAAATACACAGTAAGAAGAAATGTTAACAGCAACAAAACCAAGGCTGTGAAATGTTAAGTCCTGGAACCCCCCCCCCCGGGGGGGGCTGTATAATGGAGGACCCCTCTAAATTTTCCCTGGGCTCTTGTGTATAAAGGCTGGACAAAACAGCTGTGCCAAGTGCCATCATTTTAGCTGACAATGAAAATCAAATATGGACTGGCTACTTATGCCTCTCTCCACAGCCCCCTTCTAGTCCCCACACCAGCCTCCACCTATGAAAATGTCCAGGGCAACCCCTCCCGTGGCCTCTTCACCGGAAGACCACAGTGAGTGCTGTTTCCACAACACGCTTGTCCAACTGATCCAAACCTAACATCCTATACTGACTACAGCAAACATGAATCACTGACTGCTTTTGACTTGGGAAACATGGACACCCAAAATGACCCATAAAGCCTATTCATTTAGAAAGGTTCACAGTCCAAAACCACCCTTTCTCATATACTACTGCATATAAATTGACAGCTTTTTTGAAGAATTTAGCAGAATTTTCATAAAACAATATTCAACTGAAGTGTCCACACTGCAGAAACACACTCACACACTATTAAATACAAATTACATGTTTTTGAAGAGTAATTTGGAAGAATTTTACTAAAGTGGTGTGATACCCCAAATTAGAAGTAGCCCAAAAGTACAATAGGAAGTGGGTTAAATTAAGGCTATCCACAAAATACCCTCTGCAGTTGCTAAAACAGATGATGTAATACACGAGGACGGGCTTGGCGGAGCCCGCCGAAACATTTTATTAAGTGAAAGGGCAGCACGCCTTGGGAACACAAATGTACGTCTGCATAACGCACATCATTTTTTCTCTGGATGGAATCACAAGAAACTATTCATAGTGGTTTCCTTTCAGAGATTGGATAAGAGCCTGTATACCTTTTAATACAGCTTGAATTTTTTAACTATGTTATTTTAAAAAGTCAACTGAAAATACATGGGCCATGGTATTATGAGCTATTTTTTGTATTCTTCACACACTTGTACATTTTTCTAAAACACTAATATTATTTTTAGAAACAAGAGAAGTGTGGTAGATATGTATGTATTAATATAGGAAAATGCTCGATAGGTTTGAAAATGCAAGTTGCAAAACAAGAAAGAATGTCTTTCGCTTTTTGAAAACACCTCCCTCCTAAGGGCCATGTCTGCGTGCAGCCCGAGTCTGCGGCCCGAGTCCACACCGAGTCTGCGGCCCGAGTCTGCGGCCCGAGTGTACGGCCCGAGTCTGCGGCCCGAGTGTACAGCCCGAGTCTGCGGCCCGAGTCTACGCTGAGTCTGCAGCCCGAGTGTATGGCCCGAGTGTACGGCCCGAGTGTGCGGCCCAAGTCTGCGGCCCGAGTGTGCGGCCCGAGTCTGCGGCCCGAGTCTACGCCGAGTCTGCAGCCCGAGTGTACGGCCCGAGTCTGCGGCCCGAGTGTGCGGCCCGAGTGTGCGGCCCGAGTGTACGGCCCGAGTGTGCGGCCCGAGTCTGCGGCCCGAGTCTGCGGCCCGAGTGTATGGCCTGAGTGTACGGCCCAAGTCTGCGGCCCGAGTCTACGCCGAGTCTGCGGCCCGAGTGTACGGCCCGAGTCTGCGGCCCGAGTCCACGGGGGCAAACCCACCACTGCTAACAGCTTGCTGCCTGGGAAGCCGGCGCGAAGAGCTTTCACTTTTTTTCATACACTTGCTTTTCCTTTTGTTGTTCCAGTAAGTATGTATGATTTTGTAATTAATTACATATCAGGGGGAAAATTCCACTTTATGCTCGGGCCAACGGTGCCCCCTCCCCCCGGGTTGGAACACTGGGCGCATTCACCGGCAGACAGGTCGGCCGGGCAGCAGGCAGGCGCCCCTCCCGGACGGGCCTGTGTTCTCTGTACCGCCTGGGACAGAGGGGTTCCTCAGCTCCGAACTGTATGTAAACACCACCTGCCCAAAAAAGCTCTGAAGACACAAAGGAACCACGGAAAGTGCTGGAGAGGACCTCCCTGTCCCACTCCGTCCTGCACCGACCCATCCCATCCTTCTATACAAAAGATGGTCTTGAAGCACGTTGGGAGATGCGACTCCAGCTTCCTGGAGCTGAAGCCCCCACCTCAGGGCCGAGCACTGGCCTCCTGCTCACATCCCAAGGGCTTGGGTACTCTGGACAGCCAGCTGACCCCCAAGTCTTCTGGGGCCCATACGGCTCTGATTTAAACTCAGACACACATTTCTAACACTCCAGGGCTTGGCCGCTGTTTCCAAGGACTGTTTATTTCAAGTCTGCTCCCTTTTCCACAAGGCCTTCCCCTAACCACCCAGCACCCAGGCTGAGGTGGGCTTACGTTTGGGGGGGGGGGGGTGCCCATGACACCCTCTCATGTAGCTCCACGGCTGATCCTACACAAGTCAATGAGGCACCCACTGTGTTACACACAGAAGCATCGTGAGGGACAGGAGGCAAAAGAATTCCATCCATGGTGCCCTCACTCCAGTTAGGGGGGAAGGTCAGTTCAATAAACAAAAACAAAACTGCATTTCTAAACTGTTGCCCAGCGGCAGGTGAATGGGTAAACAAAATGTGACGTGTGTACGTACATAATATTCCACATTGTATTTATGTATGCAGCTGTATACAGAAAATAATGAAATATTACTCGGCCTTAAAAAGGAATGAATTGACACAATGTGGCCAAACCTTACAAAACTTACAGAGTGAAATAAGCCAGTCACAAAAGGGCAAGTACTGGATGATTCCACTTACATGAGGTCCCTAGGGTAGTCAAACTCAGAGACAAGAGAGGAAAATGGTGACAGTGGGGGAAGGGGCTGGGGAGTTAGTGTTTAATGGGGACAAAGTTTAAGTTTGGGAAGATGATGAAGTTCTGGAGACGGACGGTGGTTACACACTGTGAATATACTTCGTGCAACTGAGGTGTACCCCTAAATATGGTCAAAACAGTAAACCTTATGTTATGTATGAGTATATCTTACCACAATAAAATAATTATATCAAAAGAACTACTGAAGTTGCGAAAAGCACTATCAAGAAAAGCAACAGAGGTCAGGAAAGGGTCATGGGAGGGCGATGATGCAGGGAGGTTTGGAAATTCCCAGAGGCCTCTTGGGGCATCCACATCTCTGTGTCCCCAGAACAATAAATGTTTAAGTCAAGACAAATGGCCCGACACACACAGGTAAATGAGGAAGACCCCAAGCCCTACTCATCCAAGGGCTCAGGCAGGACTAAGAAGCCCAGAATTTAGTGGCCCATGAAGGAACCTGCCTTGTACTCAAGGCTGGTGACAAAAGGGACAAGAGCTGAGGGAGAAAACACACTGTGCCAAAGAGAACTGAAGGAGCCTGCACACTTTGACCCTGAACTTCCACCTATGGGAAACAATCAGCAATGTAGACCGAGATTTACCTGCAAGGATGTTTCTTCAAGTTTTTTATAAGAAGGAAAAAAAAAGGGGGCTCCCTGGTGGGGCAGTGGCTAAGGCTTCGGCGCTGTCAGCGCTGCGGCCTGGGTTCGATTCCCAGTCAGGGAACCACCCACATTAAAAAAAAAAAAAAAAAAAAGGAAAAACAGGTAACAGCAATCTAAGTGTCTAACAACAGAGGATTAAATAAATCATGTCGGATCCATATAACAGCAATTATATGATTAAAAAAACCATACTTTCAATAACTTAGGAAAGTAACATTGCACATATATACACTGTAATATTGAAATCAATTACAAGCTGTGGCTAGTATATATAGCATTTTTTCTAGTTTTGAAGAAACAAACATTCGTGATCAAAGTAAAGAAATACACTGGTCTTTACTGTATGGTAAGGTTACAGGTGATTTGCATTTTATTTTTATCTTTATTCCATTCAGTATTTTCTAATTTTTTTTTCTGTGCAAGTTACTTTTATGAAGGGGAGAAATACGATGAAAAGGTCTTGCAAATACGAAAAAAAGGTCTTGCTCAAGGAGTATCTGTCTCATGACAGTGAACTGAAAAAACAGCAAATACTGCTTCTGCAACACCACAAAGAGAAAAAGGCTGGTGGCTTTCTTGGAAAGGAGGCAGGAAGGATACAGAGCAGAGCTGCAAGCCCAGCTGCAAGGGTGGGAGCGGAAGGAAGCAGGCGAGCATGCAGGCCCGCCTTCAGGTGCCCACAGACACCGCCTGCTGCATGCAGAGCTTCACGAACCCACGCTGCCGCCAGACCTGACGGGAACGACCTAGCCATCCGCGCAGAGCACGCGGAAAACCAACAGGTACAGCTAAGAACAACAGGCAACCAAGTCTTCTGGCTCAAGTCACTAAGGCACATCTCCCTCCTTGGGCAGTGATTTCCCACGTGGCACCCACAGATAGAAACAGTGATTATCACGGGGTGGGGGGTGGGGGGTGGGGGAGCAAACCCCAGGTCTTCAAGCTCCCAGGTGGGAGGCCCAGTCCAAATGGCACTTTTGAAACCTAAAAGCTTGTCATAAACAATTTTATTTCACCAGAAAGCTCATCATCTATTTTATCTCTAGCACTACAGGCAATGCTTTTATTTGTCCAAATGGCAGACCCAAGGTTCCTAAGGCTACAGAAGTCCCAGGGGATGAGGTGGGGGGCACAAACTGAAGAATGAAATCGAGTAATAATTTAAAAAGAAAACAAGCTGGTTAGCCCGATGAAAATATGAGATTCAGGGCACGAAGCCTAACAGATTTCTGTTGGAAATTTAATTTTCAGGGGGAACTGCATTGCTTTAAAATCTAGTGTAGACAGGCCCTATTTAATACCTGCTTGCCCATAACAAGGTATATGCATTTGACAGCAGAGAAGCCTCATTATAAAATTTAGAAATGTATGTACTGGCCCACCTGGCCTATTCTGTTTCGAAATAGAAACCAACATAGACATAGTAGAATGAGATAACCAGCATACAGCCATTACAACATGAGTCAGTACTTTGTGCAAAGAAAAAAAAATCTCAAAAGTACAATAAAATAATCCTTCAGGGAAAGAAAGAGAACTGAGAATTTTAAAACGGAGTTGTGTGAACAGAGCAACCGAAAGGCAAACCAAAAACCTCGGCCAGGCCCAGGCAACTAGACCATGCTGGAACCAGTTCTGACTTGCCATTCCTGAAATTCCACTCTCCCAAGGTTTTCTGGCTCTTCCCACCCCAGCTCAAAGGAGACTGGAGGACACAGGAAGGTGCAGAAGACAGCAGACCCACTCTCCCTCCCAGTGGGCAGAGACAAGGCCCCCTCCACTGGGCTGAGAGCCTGTGGATAACTACAGTAACTAAAATTCACTGTTAATCAAAAAGGTCAGCGGGAGGGGCAGCCGATCCCTTCCCTTCCCTAACCACCCAACCAACAAACACCCAGAGCCAGACTGGGCCGGAATGAAATCAGAAAGGATGACAGGAAGCAGGGAAAACTGAAGGGATGACTTGACCCCATTAAAATGTTTCCCTCTCACAGCTGAGAGGGCTGGAGGAGATTACAGGGAGGTTTAAAAAAGACAAACAAAAACAAAGATGGTTGTAAGAATGCCACCAAACTGGTCATCAGACTGCAGAAGCACTATAACCCAAGCAGAGTGTCTCTAGGGCCATTTACAAACAAGCTACAGGTTTCACCCAGGTAACCAGGTCTCAACCCCGACCTGTGGCCACGATGGGGGGCCAGTCTCCCCCATTAGCCTCAGCCCTTCCTAAGGTCTCCAATAAGCAGCAGACAAGCTGGGGCTCTGGAGCTCGTCTAAGCCATCTGGTGTTTTCCAGGCACTGAATGGTCCTTGTGATACCAAAACAGTCAGCTGGGGATAGAATGTGGGGTGGGAAGGACAGAGTTCCATCAACGAGGAGAACTGGAGAAAAAGATCAGGAATTAGGAAAAAAGGACCAGAAAACTAGGTATCCAACAAAAACAACATACATTTTTATCACCTCTAGGGATGGAAAGCACTTTGCTACAAATGGTATGGGAGGCTCCCAAGAGCCCCAACAGATTAATTAGAACAAGGCATAATTATTCCCATTTTACAGATGCAGGAGCTGAGGCGCAGGGACTTGCATAAGGTAACCCCACGAGGGCCAGCGTCCAAGAGGCAAGGGACTCGCCTGCCCAAAGCAGCAGAGGCCCCCAAAGGAGAGCAGCAGCCCTCCAAGGACAGGGCTCCCTGGGCTCTGCTTGTTGTCCTGTTCTAGCTCTGCGTAGGAACCACTCTCAAGGGCAGGCACCCGAGGGAGTTCCCTGGTGGCTAGTGGCTTAAGGCTTTGGCGCTGTCAACGCTGAGGCCTGGGTTCGATTCCCAGCCAGGAAACTACCCACATACCAAAGAAACAAAAACAAACAAGCAAACAAAAAAGGCAGGCACCCGGGATCCAAGCACAGGGACCTGTTACTACACAATCCAGGTCTATTTAGTCCTCGAGGGCTCCAAATTCTACCGCCCCGTCCTTGTCTCCCCACAGAAGCCCAGGACCGAATAAGCAAAAGGCTCACGCTGTTCTGTGCCCTGAGTTTCGTCTCCCCTGTCCAGGACTCAGCCCAGCACCTGTAGCAGCAGCAGGATGGCTGGGCCCTGTGGGTGGCACCACAAATGGCTAACTTCCATTCTACAACTCGATGGCAGTTGTACAGCCGTAGGAGGAGCAACTATTGAGCACCAACGGTGTGCCAGGCCCTCCTCTGCTAGGCCCTTCACCATCTTCCCGACCGCCAGGAGGTGGAAGGTGCAATGTCCCTACTCAGGCCAATGATGGCTCAGAAAACCCCCAGAGTGAGCCTCCCCAGTCTCCCGTTACCCCACAGCCCAGACATGGCTAAACACCTGCTGTCGGATTTGGAGAAACCTCGCGAAGACTCCAAAGGGATGGTTACAAATACCGAACTGGATGACAAGGTATAAGGCCACATAAAATGCACGGAAACATCTCGGGACGGTTTAACAATCCTGGAAACCAAAGGCTTTTTTTTTCAAGGTTTCGCCGAGGCAGCCATTTAGCAAATGACACACCGACGAGCCTCCCCAGCCCCCATTCCCCACTTCCTTCGGGCTGAACATTCCCTTAAAACACCTCCTCTTCTTGCCACGAGATTTGGAGAGAGAGGCAGAAAAGCAAACACTTCCAGGGCTCCGTGGGCATCTTCGGAGGCCCGCCCTCTCCACAGTGCTGTTTCTGACTTGGGGGGTGGGGAGGGAGAGGGGGGAAACCATCTGGCAGGCCCCGAGTAGCGACATCCTGTTTATTATCGAACATTTTCAGCAGTAACGCATTCAGCGTTTGCCAAAGAACCCTGTGGTTCCCGCACTGCCACCGCGACGGCCTCGGCGGCGTGCGGGCTCCCGCCCGGGCGCACAGGCCCGCGGTCCTCGACCAGCAACTTCCCCCACTCGGGGCAGGCGGGGATCTGCCAGCGCTGCGGCCCGGCGGGTCGCCGACCGCGGGGGCCCCCCTCGGCGGGGGGTTTCCAACGTGAGCCGTGTGGGGGCGGGGAGCCGGAGAGCCGTCCCGGACATCCCCAGACCAGAGGCGTCCTCGGACCCCGGAACCCGGGGGCGGCCTCGGCGACGCCAGGGACCCGGGCCCGCCCCGCGCCCCCCGGCCCCCGGCCCCCGGCCCCGGGAGGACTCCCGTCTCCGCGGGCGGCGTGCGGAGCGGCCCCGGCCCCGGCGCCGCCGCCGCCGAGGCCGCGCGGCGCCGCCACAACAATGGCGAGCGGGCCCGGCCGCCCGCCCCAGGCCCGGCCCCGCAGCCCTCGCCCCGCCGACCGGCCAACGGCTACGGCGCGGGGCGGGCGGAGCCCCGCGCGCTCGCGGACAAAGGTCGGCGGGCCTGGGGGTCCGCCGCTGTCAGTCAGCGCGGCCGAGACAAAGCCGGGCCGCCCCGGCGCCTCCATCTTAGCGCCGCGCCCGCCGCCCCCGCCACCCCGCGCCGGCCCGCGCCCCGCGCCCCGGGCCCACCTGGTCTGGTTCCGCGGGCGCGACTGGGCCGGGAGATGGCGATCGGGCGGCGGTCGGGCGCGGAGGCGGCGCGATGGCGGCGGATTGCGAGGCGGCGGCGCGGCTGCTCGCTCGCTCGCTCCCTCCCTACCGGCTCGCTCGTCGCTCGCTCGCTCGCTGGAGCCTCGCAGCCTGTCTCTCGCCGCTCGCCTCCCTCTCGCGCTCCGCTCCCCGCCCCCCGCCTGCCGCCGCCCCCGCCTCCTCCGGCCTCCTCCTCCCGCCGCCGCCACCGCCGCCGCCGCCGCACTCCGCCCGCGCAGCGCCCCCTGCCGCGCCTCCCGGGATCGGCGGCCGCCCGCCCCCGGGCCGGAGGGGCCGGAGCGTAGGAGGAGGGAGGAAGAAAGAGGCGGGGGCTGGGAGGGGAGTCCGGGGAGGGGCCCCGAGAAGGCGAGAGAGGCCGGGGAGACGAGGGGAGGGAGCCGGGAGCGGGGGGACTGGGACGCGGGGAAGGGAACCGGCGAGAGAAGGGGGAAGGGAGGAGGCCCGGGGGAGGGGGCTGGGGCTAACCGGGGGAGAGCGGACCGGAAGAGGGGGGCTGGGCTAGAGGGGGCCGGGCGGTGAGGGAGCGCTGGGAAGTGGCGGGTGGGAGCCCGGATCCCCGCCCCCTCCCGCCTCAGCACTGCGTGGCTGCTGACGGCCCCGGAGCCGATCTCGTTCGAATGTGTGTGCGGTGTCTATGCACCGAAAGGGAACAGAAATGATACATTGTTAATTCCAAAGCAAGGTTGTTGCACAATCTAGATACTTTATGCCATTCCTGTAAAATGAAGAATAATAAATCCATCCTCTGGAGTGTTGGCGTGTTGGTGTGAATGCAAAACAAAAGGTCTGGGAGGACGTACTCCCCTCGAGGTCACCTCCCTCGGGTCTGAGGTTGGGCAGAGGTCGGAGAGCTAAGGAGGATTCTCTTAGTCTAGATACATTAGTATATAAAATACACACACACACACACACACACACACACACACAAAGAAAAAAACAAAAAAAGGAAAAAAATAGATACATTGGCAGTCCGAAAATGAAACAATTTGAAAAAGCAGAGACACTTGCCCGCGCTGGCCCCTGTTTACCCGAGCCACAGGCCCTGCCCTCGTGAAATGGCTTGGGGTGGTTTGTCTCCTTTAACCCCAACCCTGGGGCAGGTGTTACTGTTTCAACTCACGGTGGGGGAGAAAATGGAGCCTCCGAGAGGTTAGGTAATTTGCCCAAAGCCACACAGCGAGACCTGGGAGGAGAGTTCATCCATTTCAGCCTAACTACCCTGGGTGAGGGTGAGAACTGAGCACAGCACCTGGCACCCATAGGTGCTCAGTAAATATTGGTTGGTTTGTTGAATGGAGGAATGTATGTCTGGGTCTTGTCCTTATTGGCTGTGAACTGGGGAACTCTGGGACTCACTAAGAATCAGGTTACCTCTTTTCATTATTTGAGGTGAGGAACTAAGAACAGCTTGGAGGGCCTGGCCAGCTTTGGAACACAGAAAAGGTGGCAAAGGGGGAGGAAGTCAACATGTGCTCTGCTCTGGTGGATCTGGAGGGGAGCGACAACCTCTGGGGACAGCAAGGGTTGCTAGGTCCCTGAAGTGAAAGGGCAGCAGATGCCTCACTTGTACCAAAAAAAAAAGAAAAAAACAAAAAAGCCCCACAAAAACCCTAGGTTTTTGCCCGGCGTTCAGGAAATTCTTTTCTGCTCGTCTTTGGGGAGACAATGACGGGTGCTGTGCACCTTCTCTGGGCCAGGGGTGCTGCTAAGCACTTTACAAAAAAGGACTTAATACTTGGGGGGTGGTTATTGTTCCCACTTAATGGATAAGGAAGTTGAGGTCAGAAGTGACCTTAGAGAAGGTCACAAAGGACCTAGGTGGTAGAGCAAGGACAAATCCCAGCAATGCCAGCCTTTGAGGTGTGAGCCTTGCCTAGTGGACGGCAAAGGATGTTGGGACAGCCCGAGGCCTGAGGCCGTCAGCCAGGCTGGCACTCAGGTTTCTCCAGGATTCTGACGGTGCCCGTCCAAGGCCTCCCGGGGCTCGGGACCCAGTGAGGACGGGCAGAGAAAGAAGGATGGGGACAGCAGAGCATGAGGGCTGGACCTAGGGTCAGTTAGTCCCAGGACACTTCCCATGAGCTAGAGGAGGCATTCAAGGAGACATTTTATATTGTCAAAGTTACAGTAAGGAAACAGTGACTGCCCAGAGCCGGAATGTCGGAAGAACGTAAGGAAGAAATGAACCCAGCGATGGTGGGGACAGCTGGCGTGAGCCGACGAACAGGAGTTTAGTTTTTGTCTGTGTGTCCCCCTTAAATACGAGGAAGCTGGCGGCTCTGCGCACGGTGTGTGTGTGGGGGGGATGTTCTCAGCCTCACGGACCTGGAGGGGCAGTGCCACCACCCCTCACGGCCTGATGCCAACGTTATGTAAACATAACTGCAGCCGCCAAACCCCATCATGGTCTTCGGTTACCCTGGAACCTGCTATGTTTGCATCACGCTTCTGAGTGGATTTCCTGAGCCATGATTTTCCCTTCTAACCTGCATTCTGGCCGCATGTGGGGCCCCGTGGCATCACAGTCATGTGGCACGTGGAAAGCCCTGTCGTTCACCAGCTTCGGGTCCCTTTTTCAAAACTCATCTGGACAGTCGCCTCCTGGGTCCTCTTTACCCAGGTTTCTTCTTCCGTGTGTGTCCCCCCAGCCCACCCCCCACACTCCGATGTTCCCTCTGTCACCATCCCAGTCTTGCTGTTGGTTGTCATTTCTCTTTTTTTTGAGGTGGGGGTGGGGTAGTTCCCTGGCTGGGAATCGAACCCGGGCTGTGGCGTTGAGCGTGCCGAAGCCTAGGTCGTCGTTTCTCTACGTGTCTGTCCCCTCCGAAGGCAGCGCTCATGCAAACAGGGTCAATGGATCACACAACCTGCGGCACATAACAGGTGTTCAACGCGATGAAAGAAGAAACAAGAGGGGAGATCTGGGAACCTCGAGGCTCAGAGAAGGAAGGTGACCTCTGCCGGTGCCATGTCCCTGCACGGTCTCAAAGGGGGAGCAGAGAAGCCCCACCCTTCCAGGGCCTGGGGAATGGAGCACTTTGAAGGGCTGCTTTCACATCTCTGCCTCCGGCAGTAATCCGACCCCAGAAAGCTCTGGTGTGTCACTGTCCCATGGCAGGGAAGGGACGGGGAAGATCACTTGACACTGTGAGCACGAGCACAGAGCCCGGGCCGGCCCTGGGGACCGCTCACGTGGTCCCTGTGGGGCTTCGCGGCCGCCCCTGCAGCCACCCCGAGCCCGATGCACACAGAGGTGCAGCCACCTCACGGAGGCTCCCCAGGGAGGCCCAGGCTTGCCCCCGCCCCGGCCCCCGGCCCCCGGCCCCCGGCATGGGGCTGAGGTTAAAATGCTGGACTTGGAGTCAGACATGAGTTGAATCTGTCCTGTCCTCACTCACTGCGTCTCTTTAGACGAGTGGCTGTAATTCTCTGGAACCCGGGGGTGGGTTTGCAGTGAGGATTGCACGAGACGATGTCGGCTCGCGCTGGTGGCATGCTGGTGGCTCCCGGCACTCTGTCGTACTTGCGGGCACGTGAGAGCCCCGAGTTGCTGCGTAACAAACAGCTCCAGACCAAGTGGCTTGGACAACAACTTGTTGTCTCTGAGAATTTGGTGGGTCTGGGGATGGTTCTTCCATTCCACCTGCTGTTGACTCGGGTCAGCCACACCATCGTGCGGTCGGTCTCTGCATCCACGAGGTGTCTCATCCCCCAGGATGCGCCACGTGACCTCTCTGTCCCGCGAGGGTCTGGGCTCCCTGACAGCGCAGAGGTGAAAGTAGAAGCCGACACGCCTCCTCGTAAGGGTGTCACTTAAGGGTGTCACTTCTGACGCACTCTGTCGGCAGTAAGTGACAGGGCTGGCGGCTCAGCCTCAGAGACCCACCCCACCCCCACGTCAGGAGCAGCGCACTCGAACGGGGAGGGGAAAGGTCGGCCGGCAGATTATTTGCCAACAGTCTGGCCGCTGTCGCTGTCGTGGCCCTTGGCTCTCCCCGACCCCGTGCCTCGGCCAAACCTCCACTCGCCCTGGCTAATGACACGTCTCACCCAGCTGCAAACATCATCTACGGACACCGGCAAGGCCCTGGCCGCCGGAGCACTGGGAACCGGTGGGGTGAGAAATAAAGAGTCCCTGGGCTCAAGAAAGCCCCAAGTTTGGGGGCGTTACAAACGCCATTAGGGGGGTTCCCTGGTGGTGCAGTGGCTAGGCTTCGGCGCGCTCAATGCGGTGGCCTGGGTTCGATTCCCAGCCAGGGAACCACCAAACAAGCAAACAAACCAAAATAACATCCTTAGAAGCTGTGGCTTAGTTGGACCTGGAGATGGGTCCGAATTGTCAGCCCTGGTGCCGGCCCGGTCTCGTGCTTCCTCCGGCCCCAGAACTGCGGGCGGACAGTGGGCTGGCAACGCGATCCGGGAGTGTGAGTGGGGCCTGCGGGCGCACAGCGGTCACGGGGCCCAGGGCTCCCGGCCAGGCCGGCTCTCCCGGCCGCACCTGTTCTCCGGGGGGCGCCTGTGCTACGAGAGACGGCGTGAGTCCCGGTTTCAGCTCAGAAAATATGGTCCCCTTAACTGGAGGGGAAGGAAAAAGAACAGCCCAGGGAGAAATCGATCCCAGCTGGGGAGACGGAAGGAGCCTTCCGGGTGCAGGTGCTTTTGACACCACGCTTTGAGGGAGTTTAATCAGAGGAGACTGGGGAAGAACATTCCAGATGGAGCAACCAGCTTGAACAAAGGCCTGGACATGGGAGTGGCTGGGCACTGGGAGGGGCCCACGGGCTGGCTGGTGGCCCCATCCCAGGGACTGTGCAGTAGGGGTGGGAGACTTGAGCTAAAAACACAGCACTCGGGCCGAGCAGGCAGCAAAGGGCCCTGCAGTGGCCTGGGCGCTCAGAGCTGAGTCCCAACACCCAACACACACAGGAGCTCAAAGCAAAGTCTCCGCTGAGGGGCTCGGGGACAAAGGGAGGCCAGGGCAGGGAGCGCTGACAGTTTCTCTTCACATGGCCCCTAGCAGGGCTGGCATTTAGAACACGGAAATGGGCAAATGTTGGCAGGGACGCGACGCCGTTGGAGCCCGGATCCGCGGCCGGTGGGAGCGCCGAAGGATGCAGCTGCTACGGAAAGCGGTTTGGTGGTTCCCCAGAAAGTTACCCGAAGCGTTATCCTGTGACCCAGCGATCCCACGCCCTAGGTTTACACCTAAAAGAATTGAAAGCAGATGTTTAAACAAAAAACTGACACGTGAATGCGCATAGCAGCATTCTTTACAACAACCAAAAGGTGCAAACCACCCAAAGGTCCATCCAACGAGGAGTGACTACATGTGCGGGCTCCATCCGGACTCTGCAGCCACTACAGGGATGAGGTTCTCTGACGCGCTGCAACGTGGCTGAGCTGTGGAAACAGCATGCGGAGGGGGAGCCGAGTACAGAAGGCTACACGTTGCCTGATTCCATTTATAGGAGATTTCCGTACCAGGTACCTGCACAGAGACAGAAAGCAGGGAAGTTGTGCCAGGAGCGGAGAGGAGGGCGATGCGAGCGTCTAATGGCTGTGGGATTTCCTTTTGAGGTGGTGGAACCATTCTGGGACTCGATAAAACGGATGGGTGCACAACACTGCGAATGTACTGAATGTCACTGAATCGCGCACTTTAAAGGCAGCTAACATGTAAGTTTTATTTCACAGCAAAAATAATCTAATTAGAAACCACACTTTGCTGGGATCTTGGTCAGTGATGTGACCTGGTTTGTCTGCAGAGGTATCGCTGACATTGCCAACCTTCCAGGTGATTCTCAGGAAGAATACACCCCTTCCTGTCTGCCAGAGGCTCCCTCGTGTAAGTCCAGGGCGGGAGGGGTATGTGAAGCCAGGGCCGCTCCCTCCCATGGCCCCGGCGGAGCCTCCTGGGTCAGCTGTGGGGCTGAGATCCCTCCTGACGAGGCTGGGGTTACCGTGCAGCCCCCCGTGGATGGCGGGTCTAAGTTATACTCCAGCCTGAAAAGCCAGAGTTTGTCCGTCAGATAAAAATGGTAGTCCCAGGGGGAAACAGCTCTTCCAATTGTCAACTCGGTCACCCAAGAGCTTTTCCTGGAGATATCCATTGTACCTTGTGTGGCTCAGATAGGTCCCTTTTGTGTACTTCCCATTGTGTCACATAAGAGACTAAAAAGGTACATCCTCAAGGGTTGAGATTTAGTAGAATAATGTTTACTGCTTCATCTAGGAAGTTCTTAAGTAGAACTGACGTGTTTTGTTTGTTCGTTTCTGCAAGAGAGTGGCGGTAAAGAATGCCACGGCCCCTGGTTCGGTTTGGAGCCACTGCCTTGATCCATGTCATGAAGACAGCGGCCTCAGCCACGTGCACCATTGGTACAAGTGTCCACCCAGGGAAGAAAGCAAACGATGTCTTAGAATTATTTTGAAAATACCTTTGACCTTTGTAAGTCCCTGAGAGGATCTCAGGGATGCCCCCGGGGTCTGCAGACCCTCCTTTGGAAAACTACCTGCCTAAGCTTGTTTCCCTCACGGTCCCAATGTTAAAAGCAGAACAGATACACCCACCGAGAAACAGCCGGCTCGCGCAGCGGGATTTACTGAGCACGCGACTCAATAAGCATTTATGTGAATAAACAGTTTTAAATCTCGAATAATGGCTTCCACTCACCTGGCAGGTGTTGTGCTAAACATTTTATATACGTTGTCTCATTGAATGTAGCACCCCCGTTTTACAGACGGGAAAGGCAAGGCTCAGCGAGGATAAGAACAGGCTCTGGGAGTCAAGCCCAGTTTCATCCGACTTCAGTGCTTGTGCCATACTGAAATCTGCTTGATGTCAAAGGTGAGATCGATCTTTTAAAAAGGAAAGGAATGAAAGGTAAATTTAAGGGAATTTTGTAAATAATTTTGAAGAGCTAGGCTGCCTATATGAATCTGTTTTCTTCCTAGCCCACAAACTGAGTGAAGACATAGTCTGTCCCATTTTCCTAGTCAGTGGCTAATTGCAAGGCTGTCTAAAGAGGGTGCACGAAGAATGATGGGCCATGATCATGCGGAGCTCCTTCTCTCAAGGGGAGGGACAGACACAAACAATAGCTAGAGGGGGTATGCACACCGGTGGGGACCAGGTGCAGGATCTAAAACGCAGCAAGAATAATGAGACAATTGCACTTCCCTGGGCTGTGTCCCCACAGGTCAGGGTCCACGATTGCACCTGTAGCATAGGCTTTTCCCAGGTGCTCCCCGCTATCCAGGCCCTGGAGGCTGAGCCGAATCTCTCTTGGGGTCCTTCCTGTCCTTTTCAGGGGAGGAATTAACCAGTGAAATACCAACTGCCAGTCTTGCCAGGCCTTTCTTAATGCCTCCTTGACCTTCCAGAGTACGGTCTGGCCCTCCGGACCTCTCCGGCCTCTTCTCTCAGCTCCTTGCTTTACAGAGTCATAGCTCTGTCCCACTTCCAGACTTGGTACCAACTGTCCCCTCTGCCTGGAATAAGCTCCCCCGGCCCCACACAACCTCCTGTGCCTGGATGCATCCTTCTTACCACTCAGGACTCAGCATGGACATCGCCTCCTTGAAGAACCCTTCCCTGTGAGTGCCCACCTCCAATCTGCCCTGGCACCTGTCTTCTTACCTCCATCATTTGTTCAACACCAGGACCTGGATGCCACCATGGCTTACGAGGCAGACACGATGCGCATGGGGCTTCTGGGCACTGTTTGCCTATCTTACTTGCCATTTGACTGTAAGACCCTCTGGATGGGGATGATGTTTGCATGCTCACTGCTATATCCCTGAGTCTTACACAGTGCCTGACACAGAGCAGGAGCTTTGTAAATATTTGCTAAATCCACGAGTGAATAAAAGAGCAATAAGATCCCTCAGCAAGTATGTGGCAGAGACAGGATGCAAACCCAGGCAGCTTGTCTCTGGAATCTATGTACACACATTTGCTGGTCTCCTGCCTCTCTACAAACAGCAGGAGGGCAGAGTCTCCAAAGGAAGGTGCTGGAACCCTGGGGAGGATGCCAGCTGGTCCACCAGTGTGTGAGAGGGAAACACGATCCTTCTATTTATGCTTCTCCTTATTCTTTTTTTTTTTTTTTTTTTTTTTTTTTTTTTTTTTTTTTTATGTGGGTTGCTCCCTGACTGGGAATCGAACCCAGGCCGCAGCGCTGACAGCGCCAGCGCCAAAGCCTTAAGCCACTACACCATCAGGGAACTCCTATGCTTCTCCTTATTCTTAAAACAAAAACAAAAACAAAAAAAAACACCTTAGAGCGATATTAAACTTTCCTAATAAGTACGTGTTACATAGTTTGACCCTGGCACCGTCACTCAGCTGA